>MU228531.1:2361191-2383409 GCA_018584345.1 Thuja plicata | reverse complement strand
AACTCAGAATTGCCTAGTACAATAGGACTTTGATGATTCAGAAGAATGATAAATGCAACAAAATTGGTTAGGGTTGCAAGATGCCAATTTTGGGGTGTTACATTTTGCCCCTCTTTGAATTGATGTGAGAGCAACACATTGATTCAAAGAATAGTTTGATTTCTCAAACATAGAAGAATAGTTGAAATTGATTTCGAGAATTGATGATGTAAAGATTTCAGAGCTATCTCCGGAACAGGGCTTAACTCTCCGAAGTCTAGGTTAGATTTCTAAGACGCTGGTTAGATCAAGTTTTCGAGGGTCATCTTCAGATGGAAGCTTAACTCTTAGGAATCTGAGTTAGATTACTCAAATACCTAATAGATTTCCACCTTTCAATAGATTGTCCCCAGAACAAGGCTCAATCTTCAGGAGTCATGGTTAGATTGCCCCAATACCTGTCCATTTGTAGGATAGTCAATAGAGATTTTTAGGACTATCTCCAGAATGAAGCCTAGTCCCCCAATATCTAGGTTAGATTGCCCAGACACTGGTTAAATTGAGTTTTAGAATCATCTCCAGAACGAAGCTTGATTTTCAGGAGCCAGGGTTAGATTACCCCAATTCCTAATAGATGAGGTTTTCGAGAACCATCTCCAGAATGAAGCTTAATCCTTAGGGACTTGAGTTATATTGCTCAGATACCAAAATAATGAGATTTCAAGAATAATCTCCACAATGAAGCTTGATTCTTAGGATTCAAGGTTATATTGCCTTAACACCTAATAGATTGACAAGATATAAGGAACAAAGATGCCCCTAGTGATTCAGAGTTGTGGAACACCCAGTTATGACTGTGAGGTATTAAAAATTAAACATGCCCCAAGTGATGAGATTCCCCTAACAATGAGGAATTTTGAATTTAGATTAGATTGAATGAAATAGATTCAATGATGTAATCATCTTGCCCCCTCGGGAGCGAAATAGAAAGATGAACTGTCATAATGAAGATTGAAAGTGATAAATCACAAATAGATGTTGAAGAAAAAGTCAATAAGAACTTAGAACAGAATACGAAAGATTAAGAATCAATTTTGAGCAATTTTGAGGTTTGGTTGACCAAGTTTGACTAGGGTTGACCAAAGTTGACTTTGAGGAAAATTGTCAAAGATTTGAGAAAATGTTGATTAGATATGATTCTGACAAGAAAATGACGTCAGAAAGTTGACTGCACAAGCGTCTGATCGCGTCGGTCCCAAAATTTTAAAATGCGATTTTGAGCTATATAGGAGTGTTAGATTTTGATTTCGATTCTGAAATTGGATTTAGAGCGGTCGATTTAGCTAATGGTGAAATTTTCATGCAAACTGAAGCACTTTTGAAAATTGGGTCAAAACCTATATATGAGTCAAAAGTGTCATTTTCAAATCATTTGCATTCATTGACTTTTGAGAAAAAGAGTTCTGAGCGAGAATGGTGGTCCCCGTGAGTACTCATTGATTCAAGCGATCCAGTCGTCACAGTCGGCTGACAGTGTATGGGCCTCCAGTAAGTGGTCGATTTACCTCTTTGTCAATTCAAATTTTACTGTTTTGAGTTGAAATTTTGCATGTTTTTCACATTTTGAAGAACTGTCTTGCGGGTTCTCGCGCGAGGAACTAGTTTCTTCGCACGCCCCATAAAGAAAGTCCACGCGAGGAACTGCTAAAAAGTGAATTCTCGTAGAAATCCATGGGCATCCTCACGCAGGAGGGTACCCACGTCTCACGCGAGAAACCCTCCAAAAGGGGGTTTTCTCGCACGGGCCAACTTGAAATTTGTGCGAGCCCAAATCATCGTGCGAGTCGAAAAACTTCTTTGCGTGAAATTGTGCTTCTCCACATGGAGAGAACTTGACAGTTTGAATGTAGAATGAGTCCATGTTGCATCAACTTTGTAATTATGTTGAGGATGTCTGCAGTGCTTTACTTCTCAGTCTTGTATTTGAAATGATATTGGCTTCCGAGTACTAATCCTTTGCTGTTGTTTGCATGCCTTGCAGGTTGATTTCCCAGATATTGCATTCAAATCACATCATCCAGCTATTAGTAGATTGATCCGATAGTTAGATGATGCTGAGGTAGCCCACATTGATAGTCTAGGATTGTCTCATCTTTGTGAGGTACCCAAGATTCGGGTAAATCACAGACTATTAGGAGCCTTGGTGGAGCATTTCCATTCGGAAACAATCACCTTCCACCTTCCACAGGGCGAGATGATAGTGACACTTGAGGATATATACAGGATTCTCTGAATACCCTTCTATGGACCCAGAGTAGAGTACAATGTGTAGTCGAGAGAAGGTACAGTGGCCCTGAGAGATATTTTAAGATGACTTAGTCATGGGCCAAGCTATCCCGTGGGAGGAGCTGATCAGAGTATACGGGCCAGGACACCAATTACCAGTAGTTCTAGCAGCCTTCCTTGGTTGCTACCTTATGCCAAATTGTGGTTAGCACAGTTTGGAGTGCGGATGGGGCCGGATGTTACAATGAATGTTAGCCAAGCCTGCCCATTTTGGATGGGGTCAGTGTATGCTGGACCACATGTATCATGAGATGCATGAGATCGCCTATAGAGAGGTGAAGAGTATGGTTGCCAGCGTGTTTGTTTTACAAGTGTGGGCATGGGAGCACCTTCCTATCACCAGGCCCATTTGTGATGATCTGAGGCTACCTTTAGAGCCATACATATACAAATATAGGGGTCTGATTACCCAGCCCGCGCTGGGTAAGATAGAGCAGTGGTCAGCTTAGCTGGATGATTTGGTAGCCATAGTTTGGCAACCATGGAGGTTGACTGAGGTGTGGGATGATGCCAGAGATCAGCTCAGCTATATGATTTTCTCACGACCACTTATCGGTCATGCTATTATCGTTATTGAGCGGTTCTGCTTACACGTGTCTGGCGGCAGTTTGACTATGCGCTGGACATATCTTAGGAGTATTTCCCTTATGCTCATTTCACTAATGAGCTAAGGAAGGGATGGTCGATCTGATTAGATACTGGGTGATGCATGATAGATGTACGAGCCCTAGCTTGGACTCAGTGGGATTACTTGAGTGGGGTAGCGGATTGCGACATGAACGCAGAGTATAGAAAGTATTTTGTTACTCATCTATTTCCACGTTTTATAGATCTAGTTGGTATGGGAGCTCCAGCATAGGTAGTGCACCCATAGGTACCACCTCAATAGGTACCTCTACCTCCTCCACAAAAGATACCGCAGTCACGACCACAACAGATACCGTAGCCATGGCCATAGCAAGGACCACAGCAAGGGCCACGACCATGCACTATACAAGTTGACATCCCCACTCAAAAGATGAGGATTGATCCTGGTGTGAGTGGCAGTGGGAGACAGACAAGACGAAGGACAACTGCTCAGTTAGATGAATAGTAGGAGCAACCAGAGCAGGAGGAGGCACATCAAGAGGAGCCTATGCAGGAGGATCATCCTGCATAGGATCCTATACATGGTCCAGTACCAAGGAACCCATTATCATAGGCGCATGATGCCTTGTAGAGAGCTAGGGAGAGATTTTGCCAGCTCCAATGATAGGTTGGAGATTTGTAGGTATAGTTTTTAGTGCAAGATGTGCGAATGGAGGACAGGGACCGAGAGTTGCAGGATATCTGAGGGCATTTGTAGAGGGCACTGGAGTAGCTTCGGGTGGAGATAGGACATCAGTCTTCCCAAGCAAATTACTATTACGCAGCCTATGTGGGGGTGGTGCCTGATGAGGCAGCGCAGGTGCCTAGATTTTCCTCACATGCTAGAGGATCAGAGGGTGCACAGGCACCACCTCCTTCAGATATGCCTCCTCCACCTCCTCCACATGATAAGGGAGAGGGCTAGAGCTAAAGTTGGCACTTTGATAGATTAGATCACATGATGTATCTGATGTGTTGGCATCTTTGTATTGTATCACCATTTTTTAGATAGATTGTGTTTGAGTAGCACCCATTTTGTATTGTATCGACACATTTGAGAGATATATATGAGCTCATCTTGTGGTATCATTCCATTTGTCATGTTGTACTTTATGAGATATTTGTTACATGTTTAAATGTTTAGAAATGCATGCAAATGGATGAACATGTTTTGAATATATGTAGATGTATGAAATGCACATGTATGTGAGTTATGTATGAGATGTACATGTTTATGATTGATGTATGGAATGCACATTTATATGTAGATGTAGATTTGTATGTATGTAGATGATTTATCGTAATGAACTTGTGAATGGAAATATGTTAATGCAAATGTATATGGTACTAACATCTCATGCAGGTTGACGAATGCTAACCAAAAGAACTGTTTGAAGATCGAGAGCGAGGACCTAATACTTGTGCAGTCGCAATGAAGCTTGAGGGATGAAGATGAACCTCTTAGTGTATGAAATCCAATAGAACACATTGAATTGACGAATTGTTGCAGCAATGGAAGCCTAGAATGAAAGTGCAAGCTTGTTCTAGATGCAATCCCTAGGACGTAGTTGTTGGACCCATTGGATAGTTATCATCATAGAGCATTTGTGAACATCGGAGTCGATACAATCCTTATTGGTGCCACTGCAACCATAAGGATGTGAATATGACATTCATCAGATTAAATATGGGAAACTAATGTAAGCATTGAGGCACAAAAGCTGCGATGACTTGAACATTGTTTCCAGTTTTGATAGAGCAAGAACACACCAGTATCGAGGCATTCAAAGCCAAGATAACCATGAGTGCGCGCTTGTGTAAACAAATAGATAAATAAAAAAAAAGGAGATATTACCGACCTCACCTTGGTGTACAAATAAAAAAGATCGAGGGATATGAGGTTGTTCCGCCTTAATGTAGAAGCTCTTATCACATACACCCTGATTATTTGTTGTTGCCGGATCATCGGAACCACACCAAAAAGTAGTAGACAAATAAAATATCAACGGAATCAATGAGAAAAAGCAACATACAAAGAGAAATCCAAGCATAACGCAACATGTTTAAAAGCTTTTGGATGTGTTTAGGTATAGGGGTGTTGAAAAACACCATTGTGCTTGTGAGTGCATTGTGTTTGATTGCTATTGATGGATGTTTACATTTGCAATATCCAATGTGTGTTGAGAAACATAGATGTATCCAAAGAGAGTGTTGAAAAACACTATTGAGTGTGGTGTTGAGAAACACATGTTTGTGTCAGTAGAGTGTTGTCCTTTAGAACTGACAAGATTACTGACTAAAGATGCGATCAAATTTGGGGATTCATGACCCTAGGTAATGACTGATGACTGACTTGACTCATTTTGTGAGGAAAGACCTAATTTTATTGCCCCCAGTCTTATGTATGTAGATTAGTGTTAAGTGAGGAGGGTTCGTAGGGAACCCAGAGTGTCATGAAAGTGACTGAAAGCTATATACAAACTAAGGCAAAGAATGCCAAGACTGGGTATCGATAGGTAGAGCGTGTGAGTATAACTCTAACTATAATGGATGCGAGCAATCTCAATAGTACGATGATAGTAGTTAGATGCAATGAGAACCACTGGTGATTGATGCAAGAGAGATTCTCAAGTAAAGAGATCGTAGTAATAGCTAGGCATCAATAGGAAGATGTGGTGAGAACCACTAGTGACTGATGCGAGAGAGATTCTCAAGTAGAGAAATCGCAGTAATAGCTAGGAATCAGTAGGCAGACGTAGTAAGAACCATTGGTGACTGATGCAAGAGAGATCCCAAAAGGTGATAGGATAGTGCCCCCTAGACCAGGAGGGTTTCCCTGAGAGTATGACCAGTTTCAATCCATGTAATTTGGTGCCTTGACAGGTAACTGAGAGTATGCACAAATGAAAGCAGGAAAGTAGGAAAGCTGGAAAGCAACTATACAAAGCCAAGCAATGCTGTGATAGATATAGCAATGTGGAACAAGAAGCACCTATTTACCAGGTTTTCACCTTCTTGGCATAGATTCTATTTTTTCTACCATGACACATGTTTGCCAGGTTTTCGTTAATGACACTTTTTTCTCTTTTTTATGTATTTTATGATATAGAGTAGATCTCTTGAATAGGTGGATATAGGTGCAGAACCGTGGGAAATATCAGTAAACCAAAGCCAACATAAGCCACATGCCCTCGTGATGAGGTATACAAAAACTTATCCAGATGGATTTTGGGGGAAAAGAAGAAGACAACTATTCCCATTACTGTCTTTTCTTGTAAGACTAGAAAATTTTTTTGATTGATAAACTCCATACACCAGGTAGTACACTTCCATTTTTTTTTATTTTTTCAGGACATTTTGCAATTTTTAGGATTTTTCACGACATTACTATGTACATGAGCATTCTGAAGAAGTCTCAGCTGTAGAATCTTTTCAGATGAAGGGCGATGATTAGCTCCTTGAGTTGCTCTCCTTTAGTGGTAGAGAGTTGATAAGTGCAAGACCCAAATATTGCAGTGAAAACATACAAACCAAGCCAATTTGGTTCAAACTTCCCCTTTTGGACCCGATGCTATTGATTCTTAGGGTTCTCCTTCAGAATGAGGTCACCCACTTGGAAGTCCCATGGTCAAACTTTCTTGTTGTAGCTCTTAGGCATTCTTTTCTAATATGCTCTGAGGTGATCGAACGACACTTTCTGAGGTTCATCCAGTAGTTATAATTCTTGGAGTCTCAAAAATTTGTATTCTTCATCTGGTATAAGCCTACACAAAGAAACCTAAAGAGATGGGATTTCTACCTCTAGGGGTAAAATTGCTTCTGCCCCATATACTAGTGCAAATGGGGTTGCCCCAGTAGGTGTTCTAATGCTTGTTCTGTAAGCCCATAGTGCAGGATTGATCTGCAAGTGCCAATCTCTTCCAGACTTGTTAACCGTACGATGCAAGATTTTCAACAAATTCTTATTTCAGGCCTCAGCCTGTCCATTACCTTGTGGGTAATAAATGGAAGAGCGGTGTTGTGTGATTCTAAACTTTTTGCACAACTCATCCATGATGTTGTTCTTAAATTTTCCTCCATTATTAGTAACAATGGAGGAAGGTATGCCATAGCGACACATGGTGTAGTTCAGAATGAACAGTGAGACTTGATGTCCTGTCGCTTTAATGAGTGGGACTACCTCAACCCACTTGGTGAAATACTTTGTAGCTGTGATAATGAGCTTGTGTCCATTAGAAGACAAGGGGTGAATCTGCCCGATTAGATCAAACGCCCATTGTTGAAAGGGCCAATGTGTGACAAAGGGAATGAGCTCCCTTGCAGGAGCATGGATAAGATTGCCATGAAACTGACATTTCTTACAAGCTTTCGCATACCTGATAGCTTCTTTCTCCATATCTGGCCAATAATACCCTGCTCTAAGTAGCTTTTGGGCCAGGGTCAGATCATTAGAATGAGAACCAGAAATTCCTTTGTGGACTTCAGACAATGCATGTCTGGACTCTTCTTTTTCTAGACACCTAAGAAAAGTACTGTCTAATCCTCATCTATACAAATCATCAGCCACGAGAACATACTGTGAGGCACTGCAGATCAGGTGTCATTTTTCATTTTTGGTTATTCCATCAAGAATGACCTGATGGTGTAGGTAAGAGTAGACATGATGATAATGGGAGGATTCGAGTTCAATGATTGAACACACCATTTGGGATTCGGGGGAGTTGTAGGACGTGAAATATTTCTTCCACTAGGGACTCAGCGGAAAGCTTCCTCTTAGTGTTGTGAGGATGCTAATGTAGCCATGGCATCGACTGCTATGTTCTGTGTCCTTGGTACTTGTTAAAATGTGATGAAAGTGAAATATTTCTTAAAGTTATCAACCATTCATTTATAAGGCATGTGTTTGTCATCCTTAGTCTAGTATACATCATTGATTTGGTTGATTACAAGTTGAGAGTCACCATGGACATGTAACTCAGAAACATTCCATTCAAGAGCTAGTTTGATTCCATTTACCAGTGCTTCATATTCTGCTATGTTGTTTGTACAAGGAAACATAAGTTTGTATGCCTTTGGAATGGAATAGTTTTGAGGAGTCAAAAATAAAACTCCTACGCCCAAACCTTGTTATGTGAAGGATCCATCGAAGAAAATTTTCTAAGATCAGTGAGTGATGTGCAGAATAGATCCGTCTAGGTATTTAGCATTGATTGGTTCATTGTCTTGTAGTGGAGCATCAACCAGTTGATCAGAAATTGCTTGCCCTTTGATTTCTTTACGCTCAACATACTCTATGTCAAATTCACTAAGAAGCATAATCCATTTAGCCAATCGGCCAGTGAGGGTGGCTTTACTAAGGAGATACTTTAAAGGATCAATTTTAGCCACCAGTTTGACTGAGTGAGCCAATAGATAGTGTCGCAATTTTTGAGATGCAAAGACCACTCCCAGGCATGCTTTCTCAATCATAGAGTAGTTCATCTCATAGGATACCAATGTTCTACTGATATAATAGATAGTGCGTTCTTTCTTATTTTCATCTTCGTGTGCTAGTAGTGCCCCTAATGATGTTGAGGTAGTTGAAATGTACATAATCAATGGTTTGCATTGTTGGGGTGGCATGAGTACTGGCGGGTTTGCCAAGTACATTTTGATTTGAGTGAAGCTTTTGTCACAGTCTTTGCTCCATTGATAAGTAATGCCTTTGCACATAGTCTTGGTAAATGGTTGTGCTCTATTAGCCAACTATGAGATGAACCTTCTTATAGAATAGATTCTCCCTTGGAGTGTTCTCATCTGACTGATATTCTTAGGATGTGGCATTTCTAGTATTGCTTGTACCTTTTAGGATTAACTTCTATGCCTTTAGCTGAGATGATGTAACCCAATAGTTTGCCAGATGTAACACCGAATGCACATTTCTTGGGGTTCAATCTTAACTTGAATTTTTCCATTCTATCCATGATTGGGCCTAAGTCTTGGAGGTGCATAGATCATTTCCTTGATTTAGCAAGGGTATCATCCACATAATCTTCCATGGTTTTGTGCATCATATTATGGAAGATAGTTGTTACTTCCCTTTGATAGGTAGCTCCTGCATTTTTCAAACCAAAAGACATGACATTCCAATAGAATGTTCCCCAAGCACATGTGAAGGCAGTCTTTTCTTGATTCTCTGGCGCAATCTTGATTTGGTTATATCTAGAGAAACCATCCATGAGAGAATACATTTCATACCCAGCCGTCATATCCAAATCATGTCAATGTTAGGTAAAGGAAAGTCATCCTTTGGACATGCTTTATTCAGATCTCTAAAATCAGTATAGACTCTGATGGATTTGTCTAGCTTTGATGCTAGTATGATGTTGGAAATCCATTCTGCGTAATCAATAGCTCGGATGAATTCATCTTTGACTAATTTTTCCAGTTCAGCCTTGATAAGTAATGTAACATGAGGGTGCATTTTTCTGAGTTTTTGTTTTACTGGTTTTACTCTAGGAGCTATTGAGATATGATGCATGATAAGATCTAGATCTAACCCAGGCATATCGAAGTATGTCCATGCAAATTTTATCTTCTTCTCTTTAAAGAAGTCTTTGAATTCCTTGAGCTCTTCTGTAGACAAAGATTTAGCCACATGAATGATGTGTGGGTGTTCCTTTGTACCAATATTCACTGGTTGAGTTGGCTCTATGAGCACTAATGATCATTCCTATAAATGACTAGGCAAGACATCAAGCATCCCATCCTCAAGTGCCTCGGAGAGGTTTTTGCCTTTGGATGCATCTTTTCTTTTTACTATTTTGGATTCTGAAATCGCCACAATGTGGTTTTTGCATTCAGACCCTTTTCATTTTCTCATTTTTATTTTATAACTAAGATACTTGATGTCTGCTTCAGTCATGCTCACACTAGGTTCATTGGTGGAAGAAGTGATAGGTTCAATGGTGTTAAGATAGCAGGCTAAATCATAGTCATTGGGAAATGTAGGCATTTCAGGGGGTTGACCCTGTAAGGACCAATCAACGAGTTTGAGATGCATTAGTGGCAAAGGTTTGATGGGTTCGAGGGCATTCATGGTATGTTCATCGTAGATGGAGACTGTTAAGTAGAGTCCTAGACCTGAACCTTGTATAGACACGTTCAAATCAGAAAGAGCCCTAATGGCATCATCAAAGCCCATGTTAGAAACATGAGATCCTGATTCGTCAGACCTAACTTCTAAGCCTTCACCTACTTTGAGCATGGGTACATATCGCTAAACTGTATCCACCATTATGTCTAAAGTGTCTTCTGAAAGACTTTCAAACTCATATTCATGGGAGTCAATTTCATCATTTGGTTTCATATCAAGGACGTGAGTGAAATCTACTCTTTGCCCCCAGTTTGGATGAGTTCTACCTAAGAACTCCGCTATGGTTAGACTTCTTTCTTTTGTATCCAGATCTTGTTCAAATGTAGTGGACTCTGACTCCTCAGAAGTTCTTGGTGATTCCTCAATAACACACTCTTCAGTAGCATTGACCTGGGGTGTTTCTTCATCAAAGAGAAGAGCCAGGATATTGGGAGAAATAGGAGAAGGTTACACATCCTCCTCATATGACTCATCAGAATCATCCCATGTGCCAGTGGGTATGTCAGTGCTTTCTACCATTGTGTTCTTCTCTTCATGAATCTGATGTGTCTTTCCTTTATCTAGTTGATTATTTTCTCTTTGTTCTTTCTTAGATAAGAACCCTAGACCAATTGTATCTCTAGGTCTTCTATATTTGACAGAGATTGGTTCTTTGAATCCATTTTCATTAGGTCCAATGGGTCCTTTACCCGAATAAACCATTTTACAAGCCACCTTATACCCCACTCTAAATTTTTTGAGGGGTATTACATGTTGTTCAACTTCACTATCTTTAGGTTCCTTATATAACCAAGCCAAAGTGGCTCTTTCTTCATGTTCATCTTATAATGGTGTGTTGGCTTTAACAAAGTTCTCATCATAGATCTCTTGGGATGTTGTTGGTTTCATCTCTTCTAAAGGTCTCCCATAGGACCTAGGTGATGTGGGAAGATATGTGATTGATAGTACAGGTTCCACTATGTATCCACCCATACCAGTTTCCTTTATCTTGAGTTTCTTTTCCATTTCCTTCAGCAAGTTTGTGGCTGATTCAGAGTTGGACACCTCACTGTTATGTGGGACCAGAGCTTTCATTTCTTTTCTTAATATGTTATAGGCATAGCTAGTGTCTACAAGAATAATGACCTCTACACTGTTGAATGGGAACTTGATACACTGATGGTACGTTGATGGTACTGCCTGCATCTCATGGATCCAGGGTCTTCCCAATAGGATATTGTAGGATAGAGGGAGATCCAAAACTTGGAAGGTAACATCCCTCTCAATAGGACCCACTTGGATTGGTAAAGTGACCAGACCTTTAGAAGATCTCTCTTGTTCATCATATGCCTTGATAGTAATCTTCTTTTTAGGATCAATGACATTCTCTAAAAGGCCTAGTTTTTTTATTAAACTGTATGCGCAGATGTTTAACCCTACTCCTCCATCTATCAAGACTCATATGAACCAATTTTTGTGGATCATGACTTCGATATGCAAGGGGAGATTGTGTGGATGGCTCAAGGAGTTGTCATCTTCTTCTGAGAAGGATAAGTAGTGTGGCGAGGTCAAGTGACCCACCGTGGATTGAAACTGGTCAAGGTCTAGATCTTTTGGAACATTTACCTCAGTGAGGGATTTGTCAAGGATCTCCCTGTGAGTAGGGGAGATTTTAAGCAGCTCAAAGATGGTGATTTGATCATTGGTGCATTGCAATTGGTCAAGTATGTTGTAGCTAACAACATTAGATGAGGGGACCAATTTCGAGTTCTTGTTGGCAGTGCTAACAACAAATTTATCTACAGGTTATACTAGTGCAGGTGTAGAAGGCTTAGGGCCTTTGAGAATGATCTTTGCACGAGACTGAGTAACAACATTTGCACAAACCTGAGATTGTTCTAGTTTGGAAGGTTGGGGTGCAAAACCTTACAACATGAAGGGAGTTTTATGCTTAGGAGCATCTTCTCTTCCTTTGATGGTAATGACATTGTAGTATTCTTCATCCACCGGTTCAACCATATTAATGATATTATCATTATTAGCGTATGTATAGTTGACCTTGGCATCAGTGTTTTTTCCTTTAGAGGATTCACCCTTCCCATGAGGAGAAAGGGGTCTTTGAAGGCTTGGTGATCTAATTTCTTATTGTGACCTCCCACAACAATAATCTCACTGTCGATAAGGTCCTGGACCTTATGCCGCAATTGAATGCAGGTAGCCATCTTATGACCCTTATTCCAGTGGTAATCATAGTACACAAATTCATTCCACTAAGAAGGTCATGGTTTTGGATTGAAAGGATGTGGGTTATCTAAAGGAGTGAGTAATTGGTTGTCCAAGAGAGTCTTATAAACCGTGTCAAGGGGTTCTCCTAGAGGAGTGAGCTCATGCCTGGGTTGAGGAGTTCAAGGTTTCGATCTAGAAAAGTTCAAAGATGGTTTAGATTGTGCCGCAGCCTGGTCAGTGGCTTTGGCTGCCTGCATAGTGGTAGAGAGATTGATAGTACGGGTTCCAATCTGTATCCACCCATACCAATGTCCTTTATCTTGAGTTTCTTTTCCATTTCCTTCAGCAAGGGTCAAATGCAAAAAAACCCTAGATAAAAGGGGTGAATTTAATTTAATTAAAGTGCTAGGACTTTATAATTAAATTAATTCGATCATTAGGTTTATTTAGCCAATTATGATTGATATTTAGGAATTAAATACAATGTATGATTAATACAGATTTAGGGTTTTTGCATTTGACACTTAGGTCAAGTAGAGTTAGTGAAAACTCAGAATTGCCCAGTACAATAGGAATTTTATGATTCAAAAGAATGATAAATGCAACAAAATTGGTTAGGGTTACAAGATGCCAATTTTGGGGTGTTACAATCATCTCAAGTTGTCTATCTCTATCTGCCAGCAATGTCTCTAAAGTAGTAATTTGAGCTCTCTCTCTCTCTCTCTCTCTCTCTCTCTCTCTCTCTCTGTGGCACTGTGAGAGAGGATCTCCATCCCTGCATGTATCTTGTGGAGGATCCTGTCCTGGAGGTCCACCTCCCCCACTAGGCCTTTGCCCTGAAGATCTTTGTTGTTGCTATTGCCTTGTAAGTAACAGACCTGGATCCATGTGTGGAGGCACAAACCTGAAATGAGTACGTGTGCCCTCCCCACCTGCACCCACACCACCACCACCCATATCATCACCACCATCACCTCTTTCATCACAACCATGTCTCTAACCTCTGCCTGCAGGAGGGCGCCTGCCATCTCTACCACCAACACCTCTCCCATCTCTCCTACCACCCCCTCTAGCTGCTCCACCTCTGCCTCTCACTGGTCTATCATCTGCAGGATCATAATCTAAAGCATCCTCAATGGGAGGTGCTACCTCATCGGGCGTGGTAAACTAAGAGAATGAAAATTGAAGTAGATGAGCAAGATACACATCAGTGCACCCATCATTGGCAACATATGAAAGAAAATCCCACCCCACTGCAACCATCTGACCAATCTCTAGCCGAGCAGTCTCATAGCATTAGCGGGCTCCCCATTATGCCTCCTCATCACAAATGCGGGCATAAGCTGTCAGATCTTGAGACATGCCTTGTATCTGGCCAAACTGTTAGAGGACATGTGTAACAATGAATCTCTCAACAATATATTAGGTGTGGTCAATCAAGTACCTTCTCTGAAAGAAATAAGGCATATGTCACCTATCAGAGGTCCACTCCTCACAATCTAAATACGGTCTCCACTCGACCATGATGACATCATCGAAGACCCGCTGCCAGTATTCCATCTTACCCAGATGGGGATGTTGGATGAAAATTGAATACATGTATACATAGGGATCCTTTGGTGCTCTCTACCTATCAACAATTGACCGTGTCACTAGGATGTGCTCCCACACCTAGATCTATAAAATAAGAATGTCAACAGTCATACTATGGGAATACTCATACACGATCTCATGCAACTCTCTATACATATGTGCTAATATGTGACTCCCCCAGCCAAATCTTCTTATGGAGATGGCCATCTGCTCCAAAGTATCCACCCAACCGCACATGAACCCATGTTATCCTTGCTCTGGCATTAGGATATCGCCTATCAATCCAGTAAGAAAAATAGGTAACTGATCATAGTGCTCGATCATGTAATCCCAGGTTAGATATCTTCATCCTATAGATGGATCTAAAAAATATCTCCATGCAGATACAATCGCTACAGTCAAACGTGACTCAAACTGAACCTCTCATCCCATCAAAGGAATGCGTAGGATACACCACACATCCTTTGGGGTGACTGTCATCTCACTAGTCTGGAGACGAAAGGTGTTGTGCTCTGAGTGCCATCTCTCAGCAAGAGCAGTCAACAACCCTCAATTTACCCTAATGTCAGGTAAATCTATCAAGGATGACAAATCAAGTCGTCCAATAATCCAAATCTTCGCATTAGTCAAGGAGCATGATAATGCAAGGAATCATGCAGGATGAGGTCCTCAAAACAACACAACTTGGAAATCAATCTGTCAAGCACAAAATTATAGTTTACATCAGTATCCTAGCTAAGTCAACTACACAAAAAATCTAAAAGCTAAGTCTTTTTGGCCTTCAAAAAAGAGGAAAAATAGTCAAAATTGGACAAACTAACTCCTTTTACTGGAAATGACACTGTTTTTCCTAGATGTGATCTCGCATCCCTGATGCGTTCCAAAATTTTGCTGGATGCGATGGGGAATTTGGGAAGTGATCCTATTTTTATAGGATTTGACGTGGAATACAGGATGCAAGGTAATTCAAAGACTGGATAAGCTACAACTAAAAATGACGCTCTGATGACCTACTTGAAGTGACCCTATTTTTACAAGATGTGATCCAGAATTTTGCAAGAAAATCAGATGCGACATGGGATTTACAGGATGCGATCCACAATACCGGATGTAACTCAGAACTGAAAGGCTCCTAACTAGTGCAAAAAGTGACAAAATGAAAAATAGAAAGCATAAAAAGATAGGTCTTGATGTACTCACGGTTGTGCGTAGTGGGTCAGGCGTTGGTGATGACGTGCTAGCTCGAATCAATGTCTCTCCACAGGGACCGCCATCTTCTCTCCAGAGCTCAAGAATTTACTAAGGATAAAAGTGAAAATGAATGGGTAAAATGTTATTTTTGAGACTTATATTAACCTTTTTGAGCCGTCTAGAAGCTTCATAATCCTTCCCAGACTCTCAAAATTCATTTTTTTCTTCTCAAATCTATCGGGAACAAAATCGAACGCAAGGACGATGTTTTCAACATCATAGTAAAAAATTTACGACAGTCTTCAACAAATGCAAAATTTCTCTATATGTTCAGAAAATGATTTACAGGCTTTATGCAATCAGTTTTTCATGTTTCTATATCACTAAAATGCACATTATTCATCAAAAACTTGGTCAGACATCATTTTATCAGGCTCAAAATTAACTTTTTCAAGTAGTCAACTTGGTAAAATTATGTTTTCTCTTAACACACTTTCGCTTCATCTCACCTTCTAATTGCTTCTTTCTTGAGCCAATTGACTTGTTCCATTGATTTGTCATTCTAAAGAGGGATTTTATTCTATTTCCTTCGATTTCATTCTCGAGGGGACATGATCATACTTTAAATCAATCAAACTATTTCTCAAAAAGAAAAACTGACTTCATCATCAAAAGATTAGGGGCATTGTTGTTTCCTTCGATCAAGTTGGGACAGTTGGATAGAAGGCTTCAACGCTAAATAAGTCAAATATCTATGCCTACAAGCTCTCAAATTTTTTTTACTGACCTTTGTCTGATCAAGTTCAGAGTCAGTATTGTCAATTCTCATTCAATCAAATTCATAATTGATACCTCACAACTCTCAGCAGCTTCGTACTGACCTTCGTTTGATCAAGTTCAGAGTTAGTATTGTCAATTCTTATTCGATCAAGTTCAGAATTGGTATCTTTAGACCTTTGTTTAATCAATCTTTGTTCGATCATGTTCAAAGTTGATACTATCAGTCTTAGTTCAATCAAGTGCGAGACTGATTTCATCAGCTATAATTCGTTCAATCAAGTATGAAATTCTCAAACTTTCTGAAGTCAACATCGAACATTATTTGAATCATTAATGCGTTGCTCACACATCAATTCAAAGAGAGATAAATGTAATCACCCTAACTTGGTCTACTCTAACCAAAGACCCTATTTTCCCTAAATGTGATCATACCCCTAATTATGTCAATTCAATTATTCAATTATTGGCATAATTCATCAAAATCAATTTAATCTCCTAAAATCAAAGTGATTTCATCACTAACTTACATTAACTACATTAGCCTATTTTAATCAAATCAACCCAATTAAATCCTTGTCTAAAGTAATTAATTAAAAGGAATTAAATAAAGTCTCTAATTACAACTCATCACTTGCTCATGAAAAGTCAATCCATGAACTCATGAGAGTTCACTCACGTGGATCGCCAAAGATTCAATCCTCGCCTCTCTTCACAAATCAATCTCAACCACTCATCTCTCAAATTATTCTATAAAAGGATTGAATTTTGAGCTCAATTGGTCCTTAATCTTAGAATTTCAATTACACTTTTATGTTGTCATTTTTGTTTCATAATCTCAAATAGCTAATTAGATAACTTTCATTTGTGCTTCAATTGAACCTTTGCACCATCTTGAGCATGAATTGTATGTTAATTAGCTTTATTTCTTGATGAATCTTCCATTCTAGGATTGAATATGTCACTGATGTATGCATAATCTGAGGGCAATTATAGCTTAAATCACACTCTTCTTATATAGGAAGCAATATGTCAATTTTGATGGTTTCCTTATGTTTTCCATTCAATTTTCATAGTTCTAACCATTGATATAATGACATATTGAAGTGTTGTGTTGTAGCTTGTAGGTACAATATTCACACACATAGGGACTACAATGTGTACATATGTAAAATCAGTGTCAACAAGGAAACAAACATCATCATAATGTTTCTCAACTAGTGATACAAGGATTTTTCTCCTTAACCTCATTTTATTCTTGAATTAAACAAAGTAGTTCTTCATAACATTATCAAAATTATCTCCTAATTTTTGAATAAATCATTTATCTGCAATGTCACTGGTTGGTCCTGACTCCAGACAACATCTCCTAAGGTAGGAAAAGTGTTTTGCATATAGAAAAATATACAAACTATCAGGGATCCGAACTTACACATTGAGTTCTTTGCCTTCCTAATTGATGATAAGTTCTCAGCCAATTGATTTAGTTGCAACTCAGCAAGATCATATGTATGATCCTTCTTGACTATTTTCCATACTTGGTCTACTGCAATGTAGGGAACACTATCCAATCTGCTTGACTGATAAAAATTGTGTACAATAACTCTCACTACAAAATTGATTTTAGGATCTGTGACTGTAGATATTGTCATGCCTCATTTTTTCCATTCGGCCAAAGTGTTCACTTCAATAACTTCCTTATTCTGACAATGCATAGTTATTTTCCCTTGTAGAATAGGGTATCCAGTAACTCAGTGAATGATTTCCTTTGTGATTCTTACTGGCTCATTCTCCAACCATAAACACATGTCATGCACTCTTCTCACTACTATTCAAATCCATTCAAATTTGAAATCGCGAGGGAAGTCTAGGCCACGAACTAAACCTTTATCGGTAATGTGCTGGTGTTCAGCCTTCAATGCTCCATTTTCACATAGTTTATTATATGCTTGTCTCAACTCATAATCTCCAATATTGCTGACTTTGCACATGTAGCACACCCTCACATTATGAATCATTAAAACCTTTGGTAGGATCAATTGTAGGGCTCCTAATAAATCTCCCTTAATCACAGTTTCAGGTACAAATTAGAAATTAGGTGGTTCACACACATCACTCTTGACCAATTGAACATTATTTACCTCATTTTCTTGCTTCTTCACTCTGACAGATGAGCTGGCAGCCATTTCTGCAAATTAGGGTTTGTAAAACATATTTTGGGTAACTCAACAACAATGGGTCTTCTCAAAACTTCACAATATTGCCAATGATACGTAGTTGAATCTTTATAGACTTCACACAAATCACTTTCAATCACCTTTGAATTGCTCTACAAATTCTGTAATCGCTTGGTGAAATGAAAATGAATAGAAAAATCCATTATATAGACTCAAACGGTCGAACTAGGTCTTCAATAAATGCTCCATACAATAGTAGGTGTAAAAAAATTGTCTCGGTCCTTGTACAATAAATTGGATAACTCATTCCATCACTCAATCACACTCGGTCAATATATCAGATCGATCGTTATGGGTGCTCGACACATACTAATACTGATGCTCGACACCAATTGTGCACATCAATTATTTTCTCACTTCTTGCCTTAGATCTGTCCTAATACATCTTAACTTATGCAGATATGGACTTTAATACATCTAATGTTAGGAACTGGTGTAAAATATAGCATTTGAAAAATAGTTCCTTACATACCTTCTTTGCTTAATTGGAAGTGGTGTGATCACCTGATCCAATGGATTGGGTGATCTCGGCTTCACTGGTTCCACTACTGCTCGGATTTTCTATCTTTCTCCATGTCAGATTCATGTGGTTCTTTATCTGATCAAAAATAGGTGCTGGTGCTCTTGTTCTATAGTCTCTCCTTGTATGACCAATCTTGTGACAACTATAACAGACCAAACTTCCATTCATCCAACTCTTGGATTTACCTCTAAAGTGTGTCCTTAAACAATTTTCTGTAATATGACCATATTCACCACAATAATGAAAATTATGCCTTTTATTGTAATCTCAATTGAATGCGTTACCTTTCCTTGGTTCATTTCCTTGTTTGTTGGATGTCCACTTAGATTTTGCATTGGATTTGCAGCCTTGGGTTCTATCACCAAACTTCTGGAAATTGTAACAATGTCCTTGAAATCTACGTGAAGTAGGTGATATGCTAGTCTTTAACCTACATTCATGTGCTTGATGTCCATGCTTCTTATAGTAAAATAAATATCCATTGAATTTAGGCTTAGTATTGGACTTAGCATTCTTGCTTTGCCAAATGTTTTTTGTGTGTCCTGGTTTCCCATAATGATGACATGTAGGTTTCTTGTTCTTTGGCTTTGCATTCCTCTGTTCTCCACTCTTTGATGATTATCCTTCTTCAGTAGATGATAGGTGCTTGGTATGGCCAAGTCCAGAGGTGTCATTGGTCCTTCTTGGTGATCTCATCAGTTCCTCAAAGTATCTCAAGGCTTTGTTAGGTTTGTTTATCCTCTCAATGAGTTCTCTTTCAGATCTTAACTCATTTTCAGTTGATTGTTCTCTGATCTCAGATATGTAATTTCAATGTCTTTCATGTTTACCTCTTGGTTTGCAAATAAAAGTTGGTTGACCATGTCTAACTGATTGTTTGTGATCTTCTACACATCACTTGTCCTTTCATCAAGTCTTGTATCCATTTTTCTCTTATCTTCTTCTTCCATCATCTTGTCTTCCTCAACTTTCTTTTTCTGATCAATCACCTCACATAGTGTTATTGATTGAGTTTCCTGTTCTATCTTTATACTTTTGACTCGTTCTTTTAGTGTTTTTTTTTTTCTCTAATAGATCTACAACTACTGCATTACTTTCTTTGGAATTTCCATTATCAAATATACCTTCAGTGTCTTCTTCTTTATATTGAGTGTCATTCAACTTAGTTTCTAATTCTTTTCTTGCCTTTAAGGATTTCTTCAATTCCTCTCTTGCTGTCTCAAGCTGCTACAGTGCAAGCTGGATGTCAATCTTCAGATTCTCTATGACCTTTCCCAACTTATCAACCTTCATCTCCAAGATCTGATCCTCAAGTGGTTAGACTTATTTTAAGAGAACAAAGCTCTGATACCAATCGTTGGAAGTCTAATATGGGAAAGCAATATATTGAGAGGGGGGGGGGGGGGGANAAGATCTGATCCTCAAGTGGTTAGACTTATTTTAAGAGAACAAAGCTCTGATACCAATCGTTGGAAGTCTAATATGGGAAAGCAATATATTGAGAGGGGGGGGGGGTGTGAATTAGGATCTATAAAACTTTTACACTTTAGAAACAAACTGATTCAACATGTATACATAAACATTAATTGCAATACTATAATATATCTAACATCTAATCACATCCATGATTATTTGGTATCCTAGAAACCCTTGAAAGGTAAAATTGGGGTGGGGATGACACCCACAAATATTCACTACTATAGTAACAAAGTGTGCCTGTTAGGGCTACAACATTTTGATCACTTATGATGATCTACCCTGTGAGGGGTATGCCCGGTTAAGAGCTTACATATTTATACAATCTACCTTGATTAAAGGATTTAAAATTACAACTAAGTAAGCACTCTGTTAGGAGATTTACAAAATTCTGTTAAGACTACTCTATTAAGAGATTTACCTCGATTCACTTAATAGAATGTATCAGTACCTAATCCTTCAGTTTGCAATTCAAAAGCTAATGTTGGATCTCATCTTTCCAACTCTTAACTGATCTCAAGATTTGATATAACTCTTTTATGTCCTTCACTGCTCTGCTCAATCACTCTGTCTGGTCTATGCTTCTGATATACAAAAAAATTCTTCTTCATCATATACACCCAATCTCTTCTCTTCTATCCACATTACTGATTATTTTTTTGTATCTTTCCTTATATATATAATTTGATAAAGCTTCCAGATCAAGATCAACGATCTAGATTCTTCACTTTTTCTGCTTAAGCATTCATATTTTTTGATTGGTTGCATTGCATACATAGGGATTAATGATCTTAGCCATAATGCTTAATTAACTCCATTAAATATCTTGAACGATCATTAAATCATACATAGAAGTTGGCCAAAATGGTTTACCTAAGTGTTTGTGTCATTCCAAACACATATATCAAAAACTGGTTTACTCGTCATATGAAAACTCTGGTGCTTGGTCAAAACTGTCTCACTTGGCATATCCATATGCTGTCACTCGGCACTAACTGTTCTATGCAACTTGATATTCAATCTTCTCGACAACTACTAAGTACTTGGCGACCATTGACTTGCTCAGAAATAACTACTGCTCAGTACATACATTACTCAGCCTTAGTGGGATGGCTCGATCGCAGTGATGACCGACCAACCTGCCTTGATAATGATTAAGTGTGTGACACTAATAGACAACATAAATTGGAGATCAACATATATATGTATATGTATATATACATACATATACACATACCCATACATACATATACACACACACACATACATATCCATATATATGTATATACATACATACATGTACATATATATGTATATATATTTTACCATTCTAAATTATAAGCACCTATAATTAGATGCTCAATTTAGTCTCATTTTAGCATGTATAGTTTCCCACATTGATTTCACACTCTCCTAACACTCATTGGACCTTTTTAAATTTAAATTAATATTATGAGTCTTCTCTTAAATTATTTTCACTAAAAAACAATGTGAGCCCTTATTTCTAGGTGTTTTCCTTGGTTATTTCTCCAATTCAATCATTTATTAGCCAACATGGGCCATGTGTTATCATTTTGTGGCCTTTGTGCTTCTTCTTGGCCTTGAAATTAGTTGTTCTTTGTAATATGGCACCCCCTTGTTATCTGGGACCCATGATTTTGATCTGAGCCTTGATTGGTGGGAAAAAATGCCTTGGGCAATCTATTCCTGAGAACAGTATGCCTTGGGTGATTTGTACCCCATGATTTGGGCCTAGATTCAAATTGGGGACTTGTTGCAATGTTTTCGTAGGATATTAGAGCAGGTGTTGGCCTCCTTCAATTTTTGAGTCTCGAAATATTGTGAGAGGTATATAAGCACCCTATCTCTCCTCATTTTGGCATCCACATTTACTCTCAAGAATACATAATCAAGATTTTGCATCCTAGCATTCTCAAGCAAGATCTCAAGAATTCAAGGTGTCTTCAAGGTAATCTTCTCTTTGGATCAAGCTTCTTGCCCTCATTGAAGGCCAATCAAAGGATTCCACCATCAAGGAAGAATATATATACATTCAAGCATCCACATTCATTCAAGCATTCAAGTCATCTCTCTCTCTCTCTCTCTCTCTCTCTCTCTCTCTCTCTCTC
>MU228531.1:2308397-2332741 GCA_018584345.1 Thuja plicata | reverse complement strand
AATTATAATAAACATTTAATACAAATGACAAGTGACATTATTTTGTACATTTAATACAAATGACAAGTGACATTAATTTGTTCATTTAATACAAATGAGAAATGACAAGTGACATTATTTTGTACATGATAAATAATAGGTTTTTTATTATTTTTGTTTGGGAAAATTGAATTTATTCATTGTCAAAATTAATATAGACCAATCAAATCAAAGAAAAATAAGATTTAAATAATCAAAAGAAATAAAAAATAGATATAAACTATAGAAATTGCATTTAATTTTTTAAATTCTGCAATATGATTGATTAATTAATTGAAAAATTAAACTGAATGAAGCAATAGTTATCCTGCCAATGCCAAAAACAGGAACTAATAAATTCTTTCAGAACAAGCATTTGCAAAATTGGAGGCTTCCTACCAATCCTGTCAAAAAGAAAAAACTCTACCATAAAAAGTTGGAAAAAAATATTTACGTGATCACTCAACAGATTGTATGTTTTTTTTGACCGGGGGCTTGGAAGAGTTGGTCGACTTGAGAAATCTATAAATATAGAGTTTTAATCGATCTGAAGTTGCAGTCGGGAAGTAAATCAATTCGAGGGGGATGACTTGTTGAATACGCGAAAGAATTTCGCTGACATTGGAGGCCGACACCAGGATTCTCTCGGTTATTATGTCGGCCTTGAATGTTAGGTGAGGGTTTTTCGCTGTTTCATCATGCCATCTCGCCGGAGTTTTATCAGAGCCTTCGAGCGGCCTTATGTTCACAAATTTGTGCTTTGTAGGTTTTAAATATTTTTTTGTGTCTTTAACCGATCGATTTCGACTTTTTCCTTTGTCGGGTCTGTAAGGATCTGTAGAATCTTGTACGTTAACACCCACTAGGGTAGGGTTCTGATTCATTGATTCATTCTAGATCTGGGAAGAATGTCACGTTTTTCAGGTATGTCAGTTGGTATTGTCCAGATACAGCATCTGATCTGCTTGTTTCCGTGATAAATGAAGAGTACAATTTCAATACTTAATTGTTTTTCCATATGATGATGTCTTCTGTGATTCAAGCTTATCATCATTTTTATGTTTGAAATGCTGATGTAAACTGATGATGCAATGTTTAGAACATATTCCAATTTAGACGAGTGCAGAGTACATTTCTTGAGAATAACTGTGATGTTTGGAATTTTGACACTCGACGATGAAGTTATTGGTTCTTATAGCCTACACAATGGCAAGGTATGAGGCAAGGTTTTGTTCTTACCGTTATGCTTTGGAATTTTATTTTTTTGTCAAGGGGTCTATGAGAAGAATATATACAATAGAATCTTTGCGCAACTCTTTTTTTTGAGTAAAGGATCTCTGAGGAGAACTATAAGATAAGATAAAATAGAATCTGAGTTAAGGATCTCTCAGAACAACTTTAAGAGAAAATAGAATATTGTACAAGGAAATAGGAATTTCTACTTTTAAGATTTTAGATCTAGATTTATGTCATGCATGACATCAATAGACCCTTTCTCAATAGATAGATCTAAAGCTTCAAATGCAACCTTTTTAACTAAACAGGTATAATTGTTCCAACCCAATTAAACTAATTACTTAATTTGATAAAAGTATTGCCTTCTAACTTATCAAATGATGCTTTGCCGTACAACTTAAGAAATGATGCTAATAGATCCTTCCCAATCAAACTAAACAGTCGATCTGAAAAACAACTGCTATACAACTTGTGAAATGATGCCAATAGACCCTTTTTCAGTAAACAGGTCTAAAGATTTGAGTACATAAAACTAAGCAGTTCACCTGAAAAAACATTGCCATTCAACTTATAAAATACGTTTAATGGAAGGTTAAAGTCTGAACCAAATCAAACAAAGCAGCTGATAAAAAAAGGCCTAAAGTCTGATAGATCCCTCCCAATCAAACTAAACAGTCGATCTGAAAAACACATTGCTATACAACTTGTGAAATGATGCCAATAGACCCTTTTTCAGTAAAGAGGTCTAAAGATTTGAGTACATAAAACTAAGCAGTTCACCTGAAAAAACATTGCCATTCAACTTATAAAATACTTTGATGGAAGGTCTAAAGTCTGAACCAAATCAAACAAAGCAGCTGATAAAAAAAGGCCTAAAGTCTGAATCGAATCGAACATGTTGATCTCAAAAAATATTGTTATGCAACTTATAAGATATTTAAAGATCTGAATCTGATTTATTTGTATTTTAATTTTTTTAAGAGGTTAAGGTTTTGACTCAGTGTTATGAACTGGTGAGGTGATAATCGAGGGACTTCATCCCCAATACAAACATTTAACAGGAATACCCTGACGGCACTTGAACCTTGAAATATACTCTTTTTTCAAAGACAGATCTAACGGCCTGAACCAATCGAAGTAAGCACTTGATGTAAAAAAAACTTTGCCAGATAACTTATAAATTGGTACTAGAACCCATAAAACTGGAAGAGATTTTACTTGCTACAGTCTAGTTACAAGCTTGTCATTTGGTATGCACTATAACTTCTTGTCAAATATTAGTAGCAAATTTTATATGAATTTTATTTTGAGACCTTTTAAGTATCTATAATTTTACATTGGAAAGAGGTTTTTTAGTCATCAGTTTCCAAGGGCTTCAACTTTTTCGTAGTGAATGGCAAAAGAGATGCCATGGAACTCATTTCGTAGTTACAAGTTTAAGATTTGAGAGAGCAATATTTCTAGATGATATTGCTCATTATGGCCGACAATTAACTCCTGCTCATAAGAGTTTTCATATACTTGGGGTTTCTAATGTAGGAGGATACTTGAGCGGGTTGAACATCCTACACCTAGAAAAGATGATAGATTAGTAACTCATTGTGATATTGTAATTATTGTCGTATAATGGTCATATTGGATAGCATGTGTCTAACATCAATTTTAACCCCTAAGTTTTTTGCTTTTTCACATGACAAGCTGGAGCTGTTTCATTTTTGGTTAAACCTTGGATCCTCTTTAAGGCCAAAGACACATCAGTTCCTTTGCATTGAAGATACGAGTTGATGTCTACACATCTGTTTCTACAAAGACAAACTCATTAAATCACAGAAGTGGAAGACATTTCAGTTCCAACGATCTACTCACACGCTCTAGTGATTCATTGTGAACTTTGATGACTGGTCAAATTTTATAGCTGTATTCAATGAAAAAATGGTGGATTGGAGTTGTCAATTCAGAACTTTGAAATGACTACCTAGTCTCAAAGATAAAGAAAATTTTAAATTAGAGGCCGTGCAAAAAGCAATTACAGATTCTATTTGGGGTTATTTAGAGCTTTAAGATTCCACAATTACGTTGGCAAGAGTTTCTTATTTGATTGTTGCTGTTCTGGATTTGATTAAAAAAACTCACAATTGAATTCAGAAACAGCAGCAATAAGCACTGAGTTGTGGAAAACTAATATCATTAAGTTATCACTTTCTAGGGTCAAAATCTTGTTTGGTGCATGGCAAAAAAGACTCTGTATCATACAGATATTGAGAGGTCACAATTTTAAGATCTGAGAGCTGTTCCTAGATGATATTCACCCCTTGATACTGAATGAATTAAAAGTAACGGTGGAGAAATTCATCAGAGGTGAGTTTGGAAAGATTTTGAAAGAGAATGGTCTTTTTTTAAGCCAAGATAATGATTTATAGTAGAATCATTCTCGGTTGTCAGTGGTGCTTAGAATGTGAAGTATTCCCAATGTTTGTAATGAACATCTTTTAGATTTTACATTGCTATCAGTATTTGAAAAGCATTTGTTATATTTACCTGGGTATGGGGAAATGCCCTGTTTGAGCTCCATTTATGGTTTCAGGCCACCATTTTAGAATCTAGATAGATGGTTGATATGGGTTTTTGGACAAGATGCTGAATCCATCCTTGCTTTTGGGAATTGTTGGAGTTGATATAATTTTCATCATTAAGAATAGTTTGCTAAAGAACGTGGTGAAATCCTCCATGATGTTTTGGTGTTCTTTTTTAAAGTTTTGTCTCAACAGCAGTTGTTGCTGTAGTCAGTTAGTTTGCTTTAATGCTTGAAGATACAAATGGTGAAAATCAAATAGAAACTCCGTACTTGGATTTAAATCAAATTTTTCATAACTGCAATTGTTCTTTTCGCTGTATGCTCTACCGATGATGAAAGCTAACAGTAGTAAAGGAAATATGTTTTGTTGTAATGTTTGTTGATGCAACTTATGGATTCCTTAAGAATGAAAATTGGAACACCTGAATTTGTGAATGGGAATTAATCTGTGTAATTGGCCCATTTTAGAGGAACTCTACGCACGTTGGTGCAGCTGTGAGGCAAGGAGGATTGACATAATTTAATCCTTATCCTAGCTGTATTATCTCTGATTCTCTACAAGTCCTTCTCTGCGATATTGCTTTGAATCTGTGGGATAGTGAATCAGTATTTCAGATGTTCACGGCATGCGTTATTTCAATATAACTAAGGTCATGTTTTATGCCATACAAGTTCCCGTTCATGTGCTTTCGTAAATCATGTAGGTTATATTGATTACTTGAAAAATGTTTTGGGCTTTCACGCTGTGCAATTTTCTCGAGTGAGCAATATTTTAGGCTCTCACACTGCAATTTTCTGCAAATATGATTCCTTGCAATTTAAACTTTTAATTTGTTCATTTAGGATTTATATGCCTTTGTGCAATATTATTTTGAGGGGCTCCTGTTCAACATGTGTTTCTATTGTGCTTATGCAATCATTGTGATGGATGGTGAGTAAGTCTTTCAGGTTAGCTGACATGCTTCTGGAACAGTCGGAAAGATATTAAATTAATTGGATTATTCAGTCAGTTTCAGCCATCTATCTCCTCAAACTTGTAATTTAATTTAGGTGGCGATCTCTACCAGTGGCCAAGAAAAGCAAGTCAACCTAGTACACTCAATAGAAGTATTTCAGGTCTCGAGTACATTTAATCTAGGAATTTCAAGGTTTCATATGATTCAACTTTTTACCGATATGGTATCTGCAATGTCTACTTCTAACATAACGATTATCTTCTTGGCTCAAGAAAGAACCTTTGAAAGTTCTATAGAGATGGTTCACAAATTCCTGATGAATATATCAGTGCTTTGATCACATATGGGGTTTCTCATGGAGATGCCTCTCTTCAATTTATTGTTGAAACATTAATTTATTTCTATGCAGTTGGTTCCTACACCTAATAATACTAGGATTATCAAGCGAGATTCTGAAGTTTAGTTTTATAAGTGTGCTCAAGATAAACATGCACCATGCACTTTAACATCGGAGAGTATATGGCTTTTTGGCAGGGTTGTCTCTTGATTTTCTATCCATAGCATTCTAGTTCTGGTCCCTTTCCCCTTTTCAGCAATTCCTGTGTATTGGTGATCCATTGCAATGGGCAGTTCTACCAGCAAGTGCTTGTGTGCAATAATTTGTTAAATCATAATATGGGGATTAGTTTCGCCCCGGCTTGCCTCAGGTACCCAAGATATGGGCTGCTGGGTGCTGGGCTGGGTCGCGGGGATACCTCCTCGCTAGAAAAAAAATAAAATTTGTTAAATCATAATGTAGGAAAATCAGTTTTCCTTGTTGCTCATGGCATGCGTCGTCTCAATATTACTGTTTCAGGATTTCAAGCCATATAGGTTTTAATGGATGTACTTTTTTTGCAGTTTTGTGTTGATGTGATTCTGTAATTGTGTCGGATAGTGAAACAATGCTTTGGGTTTTTACACTGCAATTTCATGAAGTGAAACAATATTTTATTTGTCACAGGCAATTTTCTGTTTGATATGCTTCCCTACAATTTAATTTAATCATTTTATGCTTTATGTGTTTCTGCGTAAATATTGTGTTAATGTCCTGCACAATTTTACATTTATGTGCCTCTGCATTCAACTGGAAGGATTAGTATTTCAAGTTATAGTCTATAAGTTTGTGTTGACATGCCTAAAAAATAGTCTCATAAGAGATTAAATTATTTGGATTATTTAATCAATTTCAGGCATCGAATGCTTAAAAATTGAATGCATTTAATTTAGATATTGATGTCTACCAGTGGTCTAGAATAGCAAGTGAGCCTCCTACATTTAATTTAAGTATTTCAAGATTTGATTACGTTTAATCTAAAAGTATTTCAATATTTCATAGCGGTCTAAAGTTGTATCTGTTAGTTTCAGATATAAAACGAGAAAATAAGACATTAGAATTGTTGTGAATGCTTCCATGAACTGCAATCTTGTTTTCTTATACGCTTCTATGCAATTTTGTGAGAATACTTCTGGATATTACGTTGTTCCATTATTCAGAGATATGTAATGCTTAAAGAGAGGAAATGAGGCATTTGATGTTTACAGACAGAGCATACTAGACCGGTGCTTTCTTTGTGACAAGGTTTACATTCTTTGTTTTCACAGAAGGCAATATCCAATAATTTTCTTAATTGTAAATGTTTGCAGAAAGTTGAACGTCAAAATTATAGTTTATTTAATCAGCCTGCTCAGATTAGTTTTCCACTTAGCAGTATTTTTGTCTCACAAAATGTTACTGGCTCTGAGCCATATTTAAGTTTTGGTATGAAAAATAGTGTTCTTTTATTGGAGCCATAAGCACAACAGACGAATTTGTTTTTTTCATAATCTTGGCCAAAAGTGCAATCTAAATACATATAAATAAATAATCAAATTTCCAGTTAATATGCAGATATTATCCCATCAGACTGTTCTTTGGTATGAACTTGGGAAACAGTTAAATTAGAATATCTGAGTGACTATTCGAGTTTCTGGTTAATAGGAAATTTTGTAGTCTGTTCAAATTGATATTACATAATGGGTCGTTTGCCAAAATCAAAGTGGAATGAACTTTTTTTTATGCTCACTGGTGCAAACTTGTGACATGACTGGTCTTCTGTCTAAATATTTTACCGTACGTATTTGCAGATACTTAAAACGGCCAAAATTAGCAAATAAGCAGTTTCATTGTGAAGAGCCAAAATGAATGTTGTACAACTTTATATACGGTGCATAAGGGTCCTAATTTGCTAGTTAAATGAGAACCATTTGCAGACGTTCAAAATGCAATTGATGTGAAATCTTCAGGTAAGTTCATATAATGAAACAACAATCTTTGTAGAAATCATTTTAAGCCTGCGTTGAATTCCAGCGCTGGTTTTCAAACCAACAATCTTTGTAGAAATCATTTTAAGCCTGCGTTAAGTTCCAGCGCTGGTTTACAAATTTCAAGGCATTATTGAAAGTCAGATAAAAACACAGTGAAATTCTCTTTCGGAATAAAAAAAGGGAGGTTGAATTCAAAATATGCTGGTTTCAAAATTTTAAGGACAGGATTCACTGAAATGGGTTGGGTGCCTTTACCTTACTCGAAGTCGAAGGACAAGCTCATTCATTGGAAACAATGTATTATCAGGTATATAAAATTAAATGCATTCATTTAATTATATAAAATTATTTGGATTTGTTGTGCAAGTGTGACTCCCCTTACAAATTCAACACATGTTTTGATACCACTTGATGAAGGGCCACACCATTCTTACCAACTCATAACCAAAGACATAACAACATAGAGACTAGCACTTGCACTAGAAGGAGGTGCAAGGGTTACGCCGATAGATAATTATATATAAGTTAATATAATTTATCTCTACATAAAAGAGCTTAAGTAAAACGAGTCTCTCATTTTTTTTAGTATTGTGGGGGGTGTTAGGGCATAAATGTGCGCTTCTTTGTTCAAGATAATATTTACACATACATTTATTTTAAAACTACTATAAGTGCAGATACATTTGCTCAAGGTTAGGTGTGTTGTATTTGAATTTGTTAAGTGTAAAAATGAACTCTTTTGTCATCTCTTTTCTACTAAGGATTTTAAAATAAATGGAACGTGCTATAATTACACTTGAGGTTGGATTAAATCTCTCCCTCAATCTTTGGTTGAACTATTCTTTAAGGTGTTGAGTCATATCCTTGGGTCATGGTACTACCACTCATTGGCTACCCATTTGAGATGCAATGGGGCAAACTTGATGGCTTCTTCTTTGAACATGGGGTTCAAAGAGAAGTATTTATCCAAATTTTACAACCATGCTCTAGCAGAACAACTTCCCAATCCACTCTTTAAATAGGTAACATAATCTTTCCCAAACATTTTTATGACTCTATGGGGCTGCTTTTCACACCTCCTCTCATGCCCATTTCTTGTCTTCATATAATAATACTAAGTGAAGGTCATGTGATGATGAATGGCTGGACATAGAGCACACCAATCGGGATGATATCTTGTCATATCACCATTTGCATTAGGTCGCACTTGCAACTCTTCATTAAGTGGGTCTTCTCCTCAATTTTGCAAAAAAATTGGCTATGAATGGCTTGGCTTGAGGATTTACTGAAACTACAATATTAGTAGAGTGACTTCATTCAACACCATTAGAATTGGATCTCCTAGCACTCTATTGTTGATTCATTTCCCTTAGAGTCTTGACATCTCAGCCATAGACTCCCTTATGTAGGGTTATAATTCGGTAGCTTTTTGTTTTCATTTTTCACGACTTCTTGGAGGTTGACATCATCATTCCTTTCACCCATGGCCTCTTCTTTCCTCATTTCCCTTTGTTGGTAACCTATTTCACAATTGAATGCTTCAACATACACTCATGGGGACGTAGGAAACAATGCCTCTGGTACAATTACAATGACCTTAGGGTTTCCAATTACGATTCAATCAAATATGAAAAATTCATTTAGTATTGATATACTATTAAATATAAATTTAACTTTATAAATTTACTACAATTATACAACAATAAATTTAAATGAGGTTTTAAAAAAATAAAATAGATTTGTCTTTATATGAAATTCTAAGAATTTATTAAAACTTATTTTATGGAGAACCTCTTACATTCCCAATACAATATACATAAATTACAACATGAGATTGAGTGCTAAGTGGAACAATAAGCAGCGGCTGATTGTTTCAATTAGTTGAAATGGGAAACTGTATGTCAAAAAAATTGTTGCTATCATAATTTAAATTGAGAGGATACCTTCCTTGAGCTGATATAGTTAACTCTCCTATCATTCTAGACACGCCTTATGTTGTACACAAACCCAACAATAAATATTGAGGTGTAGAGCCCAAAGACATTGCCTTTCTGATCGCTCTAGTAGTAACACACCTACCAAGATTATACTACGGTCTTTATTTGCATGAAAACTCTATTGCTTGCTACAGAAAATTCAGATTTAAATTGTTTAGTAGTGTAGAAGCTCTTTGTTGGTCCCAAGAGCCCAGATTCATTGCTTCAATGGATGGATAGACAATGTACCTTCCTTCTATCGGTCTCAGACAAGGCCTCAATAAGAAGAAACACCTGCAAATCCAATGTAACCTCAGTGAGGGTTTGTTGACAACGGTAGGTAGGTTGAATAACCGATTTCTGTTCTTATGTTATGTATGTTGCCTAGAACTAGGCCCGCTGTTTGCCAACACTTGAAAACGAGATGGAAAGCTTCTATTAGGTAATATACGTTGATAAACCCTTGTCCCTTCAGTGTGCCTAGTGGAGCAATGATAAATCTCCAGTCCCCAAACTTGCAACAAACTTTCAAAATCAACATATTCACTATGTTCAATATATATTTATAAATTATGGATGGTTAGGGTTGTCATCCCAACCTTATTTCACTCAACAGAGGTTTAAACTTGCCAGTGAAACAAAAAAAGTTGTCCAAATATATCAGCAAACTTATTCAGTGAAACCAAATCATCCCTATACTTGCTCACCCTAGGATGCAAAAACATGTCAGCCAAGTTTGGAGACTTAAGTCAGACTTGGAGACATATTAGATGATGAGGTGTTCGAGAACACCTTTTTATTTATTGCTAACTGACCAATTTATTTAGGCACATGACATGATGTTTTTTTTTTGTCAAAATCCCCATGCCTTCATGCAGTTTAGATATAAAGTGTTGCATGTATATATCAAGTTTATTGTTTATCATAAATATTGTATTATTTTAGTGTAAAATAGAAGAGAAGCTGATGCTCTTTAAATGCAAATTAGTCAATATTGGACATGTGTCAGAATTAGTACTGTAATCTTAGAGCGCACAAACATGAGATGAATAATGAGTGAAAAGCTTCTCAGTGAACTGTGTTTAATTTTGCTTCCAAGCTTTGGATCACACAACCATATCTTGCTTTTATTGGTACCAACATGCTTTCTCAACCTTAAAACATTAGAGGACTTAAATTGTACAATAGATGGTTGTGGTGGGTATTATTTTTGTCACAAGTTAAACTTACCTAACTTAAGAGAGCAAATATTGAGTTAAACATTTTAAGTATTCAACCAATATATATGTAATATTTTTTTATTCCTAAAATACAAAGAGAGGTAAGTAGAGGAAAATATAACCTCCTAGCTTCGAAGATTTATCCATGAGAATAAAATATTTCCATGGCAATAAAAGAACTCCAACATCTCCTTTTAAAATGCTACAACATAAAAAATGTTCACAAACTAGATCACTGAGAGCTATTAACGGTGGCTTGTACTGATCATAACTTATATTGCTTCCAACCATTTCCTACCCTAGATTAGATTACCATGGAGCTCATTTAACATTTGAATAATTCTACTCAAGCTATGAGTGCAATAGTAGTCCAATTAACATACAAGCTACAATTAAGGGTGGATAAAATCTAAACTATTTGGTTCAATCTAAAAGACGCTCAAAATCTGCTCCAAAGACTGCAGGATATTAGAAGTAATAAAATATATTTCAACATCAAGATCTATAGATCCCACTAAGGCACGCATTCAAAAAATATTAAGATTCTGATTAGAGATCAAAATAGATAACCAAACCCCAATATCGAGACACAAATGTTTGTTAATTGAATTGCGATTTTAAACTTTCTAAATTTGCCAATAGCTTGCTCTCAAGATTGCAAGCAATTAGAAAAAAACTAAATATATTTGATCAAGCCAATATTAATGGCTTATTTGAAGCAATCTCAAGAAAAATTTAGAATCCCGATCAAAACTGTCCATTAAACAGAAACCCCATCCTTGACTGCAAAGAAAATAATAAAATGAATAAAATGAATTGAATGAAATGGAATGAACACATGCAAATAATCAGATGTCCAACTATTTGTGCTGGTTGTGCTAGTGCTTATTATCAGGCATACAAAGATTCAAGATTTGTTAGTAAGAGGTAAACATTGTGCATGTATTATGGGCACCTGTTATAGTGATCAAAGTGAAGGAAACTCAAATGCATGGATGACAGATACAAATGGAGAAAAAATAGAACCACTCATCCCTTTGAATTTATTGCAGACATAGACTCAAATTTTTAGTCAAGTTAAACTTCAAAATGCAAAACCAGCTTGAGGCTACCGAATGAGAAGGTTTAGAGTTTGATCGAGTCGAGAAAGGTCTGACCCAATCTTCATGTATGGAGTCTGACCCAATTTTTACACCTTAGATGATCAAGCGATCAATGTTGTGAATTTTCCAGGGGAGGGGAAAGGTGTTGCACCTGTTTAATAGATTTATAGGCAAAATTCAATACTAGTCTAGATGGAAATTTTAGGTCTAATTATGAGTGTTTTCAGCAATGGCTTCCCACATACCTTTTCTTACTGTAAACTTTTACAAAGTATCCCTCTAGGGGATCATTAGGTAAGCTAATAAACATAAGCAAGTTGGTATCTCAAGAAACCTGAACAATCAAAACAACATAATAGAAAGATGATATTGACTTGGAATTAGAATACAATGTTGTGATGTACTCTATTCTATCTTTACCCTCTTAGTGTTCAAAACAAAAGATATAAAACTAAAAAGACATTGCCGAGATAGCACTTTCAAATCAATTGGAACTATTTTTTAACAAATAAATCTTACTTTGTAGTATCCTACTATGAAGTTTTAGGACACCCCTAAGTGGAACCAATAAATAAGCTGATAAAGTTGGGAATCCCAGTATCTCAAGAAACCTTAAGAGATTAAAAATAGGAATTTGAAATAGTAATACAATGTTATGATGTTTTCTATTTTATCTTTGCCCTCTCAAACCTTGAAACAAAAAAATAATACAAACCTTTATAATATAGATGGCAATTTGAGATCCAATTGATGTAATTTATTTTATCAATGGCTTGTGAATCTTACTTTGTAGTACCCTACTATGAAATTCTGGGAAATTTCACTTATTGAGACTAATAAGTAAGTTAATAAAATTGGAGAATCCAATCCTTTGAGAAATCTTGAGAGAAATACAAATATAAAGACAATTTTAATTGAGAATAGATAAATGTTGTGATGTTCTGAGTTCTATCTTTGCCCTTCCAAAGCTTGAAATAAAAGATAAAATACAAGAGATGGGAAAAACATAAGATAAGTACTGAGTTCCTTAGGAATCCACTCTTTACACCCTCTAGGAACAAACATCAGAATCGATAGCATGAATACAATGTGTACAAACTATATTCCCTGAAACAAAAGAAACATTGACCTCATTGTGGCAACCAAAAAGCTCTTGGGAAACTGGATCTCTAATACAAAGGAGAGCTTAACAAGAACTATATGCTATCCATGTAGAGTACCATGTCATCATAGATAAGAAAAAACAATGAAATAGAAGAGTTCTCAAAGTTGTTGAGGTGCTTAGGAGGAATAGTCTACTCCAGAAAAAGGCTGGTATCGTCTTGGCCCAATGAAAAGCTCTATAGAAATGGAGAGGCAGGCCCACACCAAAATAGATAGCAGCTCCAAATGCTTTACTATTTTGCCCCGTATGATAACAGGAAACTAGGGTTTGGTGTGGAATTCCTATGGAGATGGGTATAATTTGTTATTGTATTGCACAAGATAATTATGCAAGTCGCCAATTCCTTGATAATCTAAAAAAATAGAGGAGGATTAAAATAACGTACCATGTGGAGCTATTAATATAGCTTACAAGATAGTTAAGAAAGGTCTACAATTTGATCTTTCCGAGCTATTACAGAAGCAATTAGAGGATAATATGAGAACCATCAGATTAGCAAAGACAAATACATGTAAGTTTGGTTCCTTACTGCTATGCTTATTCTTCTACATGCAAAATTTCTTCCCATCAATCGGTAAAGTTAAATGGAAGATAGATAGACCGGTTACAGTAAAAATAGATGAAATGATCACCAGTCTAGGATAGAACTTTGAGCCTATAATGAATGAATATTTTGCAAAATTTAAGGCTAGAATGGAAAAGAGATCCCAGATTCTACTACAATGTGTTGCCATATACCAAGACAATATTTGTTTTGTAGTAGACATCGACACAACATTAATCAAAGAATTAGATCCAAGGACTACTTGGCTACCTCCAATGGAGTATGCATTGAATATTGATGTTTCTACAGAGGTTATTGAAATTTTTTAAATGAGCCTGTTGACAAATCTGCCATGAGATTTGGCACCTATGATGAGGCAAAGAATCGTATACAAATTTAGTTACAGGTACAACAATTGGGTCAAAAAAAGGATAAGATTGTGAAAAATTTGAAAAGGAAACTTGCTATCAAAGATGAGGAATTGGATAAGTCTGAAGAAGAAACTGAGCATCAGACCTCAGTCAGTCAGGAAGCTGAACTAGATCATGACACTGATACCACCGAGTCTGATGACACACCAATTGAAGCATCCAAGGCCAAAAATGGAAAAAGAACAAAGATTGTATCTCCACCACAAACAAGATCACAATCGGTGAATAGTGATTCACCACCTTTGAAGAAAGGTGTAGCAAAAATTACAAGGCCCTCACCAAAATTTACATACCAAACAAGGAAGCAGAAGGGCACTACTACTGCACCGAAACAATGTAAGAGATATGTGAAAAACAAAGATGACAAGGATGATTATGATGAGAATCTATACCAATTCAAGGTTGTTCACAACACACCATCACAAAGTATTGATGAGATTACAGAGGCAATCAAGACAACCAGACAGTTGACACATTCGAAGATATAAGCATACTCTGATTTGTCTACCGAGAACAAGGATAAAATTAAAGAAGCAATCATAGGTATGATGATTAACCTTGAACAAGTTTGAGTTGAACTTTCTACTTCTATACCATCATAACTATATGATAAAATATCATCGAGATGGTCTTATGCAATCCAAACCAAGAAATAGTTGAGAGAAGCAACTCTCAAACTTATAAAAGTTGAGTGCACAATTGAGGAAATTCAGGATATCATGAGACAATATGCAAAGAAATTTACTAAGAAACAAAGGACACTGAATATAATGCAAGGTAATATGATGGAAGTAGATATTGAGAGCACCAAGATATGGAATGAATTGCTAAATCCACCCAAGATTATCTAGGACACCGAAGAAATAATTGATGTTGCATCTACTGGACCAAGTACAGAACCCATGACCATTGATGATGCAATAGTTGATTATGTGTTAGACGGTATTCCTGAACTCTTGACTAACTTAGGTCACCCAGATTTCACAATCACTGATGTAACTGAGGTAGATCCAGATGACAAGGCCAAGGAAGATGAATCCATCAGAGCAACTGAAACTATTGATGAACAAGATACATCACAGGTCGCCCGAGCTACTACACGACGCTAGTTACCTATTTTGGTCCAAGCAATTGAGATGGATACCAAAATGCAGCAGAAGCTACCCGAGTAGGTAACAAACACAACTGAAGATAAGGGTTTAGATCACGGTAAGGACGTTGAGCATAGTGGTGGTACAACACAAGGTGATACACAAAAAGATACCACTGATGCTACAAAAGAGAAAGGTGAAGGTAAGACTGAGACTCTTGAAAAAAGATTAGATACATCTACTACTGACACAAGGTCAGTTACCGAGGCACCTAAACAAGTTGTCACACCGAGTACCAAGAAATCAAAGTCAGAAATCGAGCAAAAGGCCTAGCTTACTCTAGTACTATCACCATCATCAAGTAGTGAAAGAAATAAGAAGAAGAAGAAGAAAGGAAACAAGGATGTAGTTACACTAGATGAGATTATAGAGATTCCTGAATGGGATCCTAAGACACTTGATCTAGAAACACTGAAAAAATATGGTGAACTTTGCACCAGAAAAGCTACACAAGACAAGCTTAGACTAGAAGCAAAGCCTGCACAACTACTAGAAAAGGAAAAGGAGATCTTAATGCAAGTTTTACCAGATATTAACATTGATGAACGAGCCCCCATATTGGCACAACTTGAGCTACTCACCAAGGCCATTGATAATCCTGATATTGATGCCGAGCAAAAACTAGAAGAAAGAGCAGAGAAGAAGATCCAATATAAGGTTACATATAAGATCAGCTAGGCAGTGGCAGTACATAAGGTAACTTTGTTAGAATTAGTAAATGGTATAGAAACTATCATATCCCAAGCCATTACTATTCTATAACAGTTATGCACACTAGACCATTTCACTACCGATATTATTGAAAAACTTAAGAAAATAGATCAAGATCTATATGCTAGTGCACAATGTCTATCAACCGAGCCAACTGCATTACAGATGCATTATAAGAAGATAATTCAGAACCAGCGGTTGAGACAAGACTTAAAGAAAGAAGAGGAACAAATTAGAGATAAAGTAATCGGGCTCCAAGCGACGTTACTACCGCATTTAGCAATGATGCAAAAACATGTGACTATGGAAAATAATCTCATTGCCACCCCATATTTATCAGTAACAGACAATATATATGATATGCATGCCTAGCTACAATTAGAGCTACTCACCCTCGAAGACTTAAAGGAGGAATGAGAGAAATTATTGGAAACTCTAAGGAATGCCCATCCCAATATTTTTGACAAACTGTAAGTTCTACGCCTTTTGTCATTAATTTCAAAAAAGGGGGAGTATATGTATATTTGTATAGTAAAGGGAGATACATATGTATATGTATAATCAATATGTTCATATACATATACCGAGTATATACAAAGTGGGAGCATGTACAAAGGGGAAGTCATTATGTATACTATTATCTATAGTACTAAGTTTTTGATACTACGGCCAAAGGGGGAGAATGTTACTCCAATTGCACATTGAAGTTGTCATTAGTTATCAAGCTGACATAATGGACAATCGATGATAGAGTCAACACAAGATAGTCGATATATATCACCAAAGTGCAGAGTTAACCGAGAGCACTGATCACATTCAAAGTTAACCGAGTATAGTGATACCCAAGTAAAAAAACTATACCGAGCAAAGACAACAACAAGCTTCACAAGCATAACCGAGCACTAGTATTACTGAGATATATAGTATACACCGAGCACCGAGGAACAACATTAACCGAGTGGAATAGAGTCCACATAAAAGTTTGTTATGGTACAATAATCTAAGTAACAACTTTTGAGCCCGACCTAGATAAATAGTTTACACAATCGAGGAGGACATTAATTATGGATTTACAACATTAATTGTTTATGTCTCCTATGTTTATTTGATCAATATAAATGTTGTAATCATTGATCTTAGGGTAAGGATGTAAATGAATGAGCGCTAATTAGGTCATATCATTTGATATATAAATGTATAGATGTCAAATTATGTAAAGTATGTTGATTAAGAAATGATCAAGTAGCCACCATACTACAAACATCAGAGATCAAAAATGGGATTCAAGGACAAAGAATATATTGCAGAAATCAGTTTACAAAACTAAGGCAAGGCTACTGAGCAGAACAGAGCAGAATGTATTATCATTCACATTGAGGTGATATGTTTTGTATGAACTTAATGGATATGTATCAACAATTTTGAGATTGTGTATATTTCAGATCAACTTTCTGTTACTCTCTAACAATTGTAATAGACAGCAAAATATCTTAACAGAGTAGACTTAATAGTCTTATTGTAAATCTCTTAACTGAGTGCACATATAGATTGTGTTGCTAAATCCTCACATGGGGTAGATCTAGTTGATCTTTTTGTTACTCCTAACAGGGTAAGATCATCAGAAGTGATCATTTTGTAAAGCTTTAACATGCTACCTTTATTACTACAGTAGTGAATTTTTGTGGGTCTCATCCCCACCGCATTTTTTACCTTCTAACAGGGGTTTTCTGCGATACCAAAATACTAGTGTCAAGAGTACTTAATTGTGTGTATGTGTTATGTTTATTTTTACATGCATTTACATTTCAACATTGATACTATATGCTTGGAGTAAGCAATCTACTCAGTCGGTTTATATAGAACAACGAATACAAGGAATTGACTAAAAGTATTTAAGGGTATTGATTCACCCCTCCCCTCTCAGTACACACCCTTTCCATTATCTTAACATTGGTCCAACACTTCCTTCTTAGGAGTTTTCTCATTTTCCTTGAAAGATGAAAGTTGTGCAATATCTGACCATAACCCACTCATTGGCTTCTCCTTCCATTGGCTTCTCCTTCCATTTTGGCACTTTCTCTGCCTGTTGTTGTTGTTTTTTTTTTTCAACTTCTCCTTTTAATTCCTCAATATGTGAGTGTGGTGGAGGCAAAAGTGACTGTACTTGTGGTTTCTTATCAACTTGTGCTGATTCATCACCCTTAGGCTTCTCAGTTTGCATTCCACTGTTAATTTATCCTTCTTCCAATTCTTCTAGGGTGGCTATATTAATTTCTTTATTTTTTTCTCTTCTTTCTCACCCCGCTAATCAATTTCTCCATTTGTATTTCCTTTGTAGATGGATGGACAAGAAACTCCTTTTATTTTTGTTGTTGTTCTTGTACCTTATCCTTGAGAAGTTCCTCAATATAGACTGGAGGGGGTACCTAAGCATTAGACTATAATGAGACCGCTGGGGTATCAATACCTATATCTACACCACCCATTGTCCTATCCACTAATGATTATTTAAACCTTGAGATGTTTTAAAAATCTGATAAATCAAACTCATCGGACCCCAAACCATCCCCAACTTTTGTCTCCACTTCTATACTTGTTTCTAAATAAACTATCACCTTCTGACCTTCAGGTTGGGTCACCTTCTCTGGTTCTTTTCTATTGGCAGCTGCGATAGCTTACTGAGTTCTTCATACTAGAGGGACATCTTCATTATCAATCTCTTCCTCTTCAAGAAAGGCCTACAGAGCGGGTGACAAAGATGGCATCCTCTTGTTCCTTTGATACACCCCTCTTGGTTGAGACATGGGTGAACTATGCAACCAGATTGTGAACAAGGGAATCTTGGTCCTTCTAGATGTGGATGGAATCTCTAGAGGAGAAATGATATCCTATCCTCAGGTACCCTCTAGAATGGCTTGAGTAGGAGGGGGAGCAGTAGCTGAATCATCTTTATCTTTTTTCTTTCTATGCCCTAAACTCTTTGCTGGACCATGTGCCGTTGTCTTCCTGGCATGCCCATAAATTATACTAGGAGAAAGGGGAGTGACCTCTTTGAAGATAGGAATATTCACCCAGACTCCTTTTCCCTTGTCCACCTTTGTTGGAGGATCTACCTTTTGCTTCATCAGGACTGGATCCATCTTGAATGGCTTATGTATCCATTTCCTTGTTAGCTCAATCATGTGCTTTGCCTTGAATTTGATATCATCATTTTTAGGCTTTTCTATTTTGATATTAAAAATGGATTGATTACACACCTTATCCTCATTGTATAAAGGGTCCAGAATGTCCTCTGAATCCTTGTTTCAGCTCCTTGGAGGTATATGCACATGAATAGTATCTTGTGCCAACTCTAATGGAATCTTGAAATAGTCCCTGATGCAAACTTCATAATCATCTATATAGTTCATCCAATGGTCCTTGAGATGAGGCTCATGTTTGTAGAAGGCCCCTTTTATCTTCCTAAAGGTGTCGATTGGATCAAACCCGGGCCTAATGAACTTGTATTCCTCCAGGGGGCATTCATCCTACTCTAAAAAAATAGAATTACAAAATTTGATATCTTGGACAGAGTGAGCTCCAATAGATATAGGGAAGTCCCAACATTGTTTCTTCTTCTTGTCAATCTTCTCATAAGCATCCACTATTTTCTGGCTCATTTTCATTAGTATAATTATGCCAAAGAGATATCAGGGAAACTTCTTCAGATTAAGGGTACATCCCGCCACCCTGATGTAAGTGATTGTATAGAACTTGTAAAATACCCTGAGCATTTTGATTTTTGTAGCAGCCTTCTCAGAAAGTCTCTTTGCATAGTCACCTTCAATGGACCAGATGATTGCAAAAATGAAGGCATCATTGACAATTCTGCATTGTAGGCTATCTACCTTGAGTTTTTTCTTCCTTACTAGTTGAGGATATACTATGTAAGGATAGGTGTTAGCATCCTATAGAGACCACTTCTTATATAGCCCTGGTGATACTCCTAAAGAGTTATTTTTGTTGTCATTGGTTCAGTCAAAGTCATGTTGGTTAATTAAAGTCATTCAGTGAAAGAAGGAGTCATAAACATCAGTCGGTAAAGCATACAAAGTAATTAGTAAAGGAAAAAGAGAGATAGACACCGAGAAGAGAAAGAAATGCATCGAGCAGTGCATGATAGTCACCGAGCTGAGAGATTATGTTACCGAGAAAGAATGAAACATGTTACCGAGTAACACAGGGTTGACATAACAATTTATGGTATATACATTAAATCTGGACACCGAGCAGAAAATGTTTTACAAAATTCAAGGTGAGTGTTAGGTAAAACATTGGGAATATAAACACATCATTGCACATGATTACAAGGCAGACCCACCAATGGAAAATGAAAGGAATAATACAATGGGAATGAAACCAAATCTAGCACCACTTAACTACCACTGTTGAAGGAGAAGGATCTAGAACAATTCCACCGCCTCTAGGTCAAATAAAAAGGAACAGATTGTGAAGAATAGAAAGATTCTAAAAAAAAACATGATTTATGTTTTTTTGGGGTTGGGAAGACCTCTGAATTTTGGATGCCTGACTGTCTTTGGAAACAAATTAAGGCCAACATATCAATTAACATTTTTGAACCAACACTTAGTGCAAAGAAAACACACCCAGTTGAGCATCTTGAAAATTTTCAACCACTTCATCAACTTCACCAAAATCTGGAAGCTTCATGAACTTTAAATGATATTGTTGCCTTTCCCGGAAGGATGTGAGTTGAGAACCAAACCTTTGTATCTCCTCTATGTGATTCATTATTTCCCTCATGTCCTCCTTTGCATAGAATATATGCTATATATCATCCTCAGTGTTTATTGTTGCTACAATCCCCATGGATTGTTCAACAATATTCTTCGTGGAGTATAACTTCTCTTGATCCTCATCTTGATATATTTACAAGTCAATTCAATCAATTTTTTTTTCTATCTCTTCTACCCACAACACGACGTCTTTGTTTTTCTTTTCAAAATTTTCAAGCCTCTTATGATAGTCTTTGATGAAAAAACTAATGACACTTATCCATGTATCAATCTTATCTAATTCTGAGCCTTCATATATTTTCACCGAAACTTGAAAACTCTGTTTCCTAATTTTCTTCAAGTCCTTCAATGTTTCCTGCCACAATTATATATAATTTCAAATCCCATGCTCTCCATCTACAAAATATATGATTTGATTCATTTCTATAACCATTTCTCTGAATTGCTTTAAAACAATACAAATTGTCTCAATGCCAAATCTTTCAAACTCCGCTTTCCAATCTACACACGCCTTTACAAAATAATTAGGAACTCATGATTACTTTGGGAGTGCTCTCTTTTTGAGCACTGCTCGCAATGATGCCTAAAGATTATTTTGGTCAATGGGACCAATTACTTGAGAAACATAGTCCTTAAGGACTTTATTTTGTTGATGTAGACCTTCAATCTCAGTCTCGTCCTCCTGTAAATACTTGAAAAATTGGCTAACTCCCAGGGATGCCAATGCCTTCCCACCTTTTCTAGTAGGTTCTCCCAAATGCACCTCCTCCATAACATAGTCATTTGGTGTGGCTTCATCTGCACTGACATTTGGAGTAGATACTGTCACTTGAGCCTTCCATTTTCCACTTCTGTCTCTAGTTACACAAGACATCCTTTGTGCTTTTCGACTGGGCTCTCTTGTATGGAATGCTTGACCAAATTGAGATAGGTCAAGATACTCTATTTGTGTATATGTCCTCTTTCTATTTTGGACTTCCCTGTCCAACCAAGTGGTCTTAGAGGTAGTTGTAAGTGGTTCATATGGGGTTATATCCATTATGGAAGTTCCAATTTTCTCCCTTTCACTTTCCTCTTTTTCATGTTCTCCTTTTTCTAAGGCCTCTCTATACTCTAAATTTTCTGGAGTTCCCTCTCTTTCACCTTCTTCCTCTTCTACACATTCTTCCTCCTCTTCACATTCTTCCTGTTACTCCAATTTCACATTGAAGTTGTCATTAGTTATCAAGCTGACACAATGGACAATCGGTGGTAGAGTCAACACATGACAGTCGGTATATATCATCGAAGTGCATAGTTAACTAAGAGCACTGATCACGTTCAGAGTTAACTGAGTATAGTGATACTTGAGTAAACAAAATATACCAAGCATAGACAACACCGAGCTTCACAAGCATAACCAAGCACTAGTATTACCAAGGGATATAGTATACACTGAGCACCGAGGAACAACATTAACCAAGTGGAACAGAGTCCACATAAAATTTTTTTATGGCACAATAATCCAAGTAACAACTTTTGAGCTGACCTAGATAAACGGTTTACACGATCAAGGAGGACATTAATTATGGATTTACAACATTAATTGTTTATGTATCCTATGTTTATTTGACCAATGTAAATGTTGTACCAAAATACTAGTGTCAAGAGTACTTAATTGTGTGTATGTGTTATGTTTATTTTTACATGCATTTACATTTAAGCATTGATACTATATGTTTGGAATAAGAAATCTACTCAGTCGGTTTATATAGAACAATGAATACAAGGAATTGACTAAAAGTTTTTAAGGGTACTGATTCACCCCTCCCCTCTCAGTACACACCCTTTCCATTATCTTAACATTGGGCCAACAATTGGTATCAGAGCTTGTTCTCTTATTTTGAAGGTTTAGAAGGTGAAGAGAAACTTACAATGGAGAGGTGTACACTTGACAAAACTATTGAGAATTAGAAGTTACAACTGCCGATCTATGTCAAACAATATAAGGAAGCTAAAGAGAAACTCAGAGAGATTTTAATTAAGTGGAAGGACATGGAACTTCACTGTCGTGAGAATGATTATCATGAAGAATAGATTTATGACCCATTTCATACATTGGGATCTGAATCTGGTAGCATATCTGATGCATCTAAAGGAATCATATCAAAACTATCTGAGAGCAATCACCAACTTATATAACAAGTGAAAGCACTACAAATCGGACAAGATACACAAATGGTTAGAATGGATGAAGTCTTGAATGATGCAAAGAAATATGAACATGATAGAAACATGCTTGTTGATGACAGAAGATAGATGACAAAAAAGTTACAAGAGAAAGAAATTGAGATATCTAGACTTACTAAACATTTCTTTGAGATCACCAATCAAGTGGTTGCTATGAATCATGAGGCAAACCGAGTGAACACTGAAATTGCAAAAAGAATAGATGACATCGATGTTTTGAAGGAAGAAAGTGAGAAACTAAGAAATGAAGTGAAGATGTTACAACAAAATAATGAAGTGATTAAGAGATCTGAAGAAAGTACTAAGAGAATGGATGGATTTTTGAACTATCAAAGAAGATTGAATAACAATACCAAATTAGGGTATACTGAGCAAGGAGAATCATCAAATCAAGTAGAAAAAAGGAATGTCTACTCAAATCTTAAGCCAAAGAAGCCCTCTTTCCATCACTATGGAAAACTAGGCCACACATCAAATGTTTGTAGGAGCAAAACAAAAGGTATTCCTAAAAACCCTCCTAAATTTAATGGTATTTGCTATAACTGTAATAAGCATGGACATCAGGCACATGAGTGTAGATCCAAGTTGAACAAACCACAGAAGAAATCATAAATGGATAAATATTATCAAAATTGCAACATGAATGATCATACAACTCAAGCATGCAGAAAGAACACAAAGCAGATCTGGAAGCCTAAAGGACAAGAAACAGTAACACAACTGAGAAGACAAGGCAATGCTTATGCATGGGATTACAAAAATTGGATAAATTATGAATCATGTGGAAAATATGGACATATAGAAGAAAATTGTATGAGACTATGGTGAATCAAATCTAGGAATTGGTCAAACTCCAGAATGACATGTTCTCACTGTCAGAAAGTTGGTCACTTAAGAAGAGATTGTGCATACTGAATAAACAGTTATGGGAATGAAAATATAATTGATGAAATTGTGAGGATCAAGAATAAAATGTGGATAAGAGCATCAAATGATAATGTAGTACCAAGCACAATAGTCGGTGAAACCTCATCCAATGGGTTAGGTGGCTCCACCGTCTCCAACTGAGCAATACAAGAAGGTATGGAACTATGTTTTGCAACGCTATATTTTACATCAGTTCCTATATTTATTGCACATATGTAAAATAAAAATGAATAAAGATGCACTATGGGATTACATATTTGATTACTATGTGTATCATCTTAAAATGGAAGCACTTCCATGTTAAGAGCATTTAGCCCTCCTTAGGGGACGTTTTTGACCTCTACCATATCATCATCCTGTTTCTGCATCATCTCATGCTTCTGTGCTAGTTCAGGACCCTGATTGGGCCTCTCCGGGCATCTCCTACCCCACCTGACATATTTTCCAGGGGTTTTGACCCCCTAGGTTAGGGTCGACCTTGACCCTAACCTGGGTCCCCCTTTCAAATCTAGAATCTTGTTGGCTGTCGGGGCTCATCAAAAATTTAGTTTTCTTGCTTCCGGGTCGGCTGTTTCGGGTTTCTAAGCATTGATTCCTAAATTATATTTAATATAGGTCCTTTTATAGGGGCATGGGTTTAATTATAATTTAATTATCCTATGTAGGCCTCCTTGGAAGATTGTGCCCTATTTTCATATAAAAGGAAGCATTTTTCTCTAATTTTCTCGAAGCCTTCCAAGTGCAAAAGGCTCTAATCAAGATTTTGCTCAAGCATCCATTGTTATCAAGCTCTCAAGGTGTTCAAGTCTTCTTATCAAGAATTCACATTCTCCATTGAAAATCAAGGATTCAAGCTTTCAAGCCTTTGAAGGGATTAGGTGCAAACATTCAAGATTCATCATTCAAATCCTAGATCTAGCCATCATGGTGGTGTGATCTTCCTTCAAGATCCTTGGTGCC
>MU228531.1:2270142-2292461 GCA_018584345.1 Thuja plicata | reverse complement strand
AATTATTGAGGGTTTTTCTGGGCTGATTAATAATATGTTTATTGATCAGGTTATTTTGAAAAATCAAGTTGAGAAAACACAGGAGGACATTAAAATTCTCAATAGAATGGGGATTGGGGAAAAACCTATGGCTGAGTGTCTGAAGGAAATGAAAGAAGTAGTTGGCAACTCGGAAGCCCAGGATGAGTATGCCAACAAGGTGGAAACCATGGAGAAACAAATTAAACAGATTAAAGATAGAATGGAAAAGGATAACAAGGAGGAAGAAATTAAGAGTTTGCATAAAAAAGTTAAAAGACTGGAGGCATCCGTTAAAAAAATAGGGGAACAATGTCTCATAAGCCTTAAAGCCTACTGTGGTCATGCACAAATTCTTATGGATAAACTGGAAAGGATCAACAAGGATAAAGACAGCAGCACAGTGGAGAATACGGGACCGGGATCGCGTACCAGAGCCAGTGCCAAGAAAAAGAGTCCTAAGGAGGACAAATAAAAAGAGGAGCTAAAAACTTCGGTCAACAACATGCAAATCATGGTCCTCGAAGTAGAGGAGCTGGTAAAAGAGATGTAGCTGTTCTTGCTGATTTCCTGGTTGGGTTTTTTGCTGTCCCTGCTGTCTTCTGTTGTTTCTTTGGGACTTTTTCTATTCAGTTCATTGTTTTTCTGTTCCTTCCTTTTATGGTGCTTAGGCATAGCTATTTTTTCTTTACTCTGTTTATCTTTAAATTCTAGGTTGCAATTCCTTGTAAAACCTGCTGAACTATTTGGTTTTTTGTAAAGGTTTCGGGTCCTTGTAAAACTTGTTTTTACTTAATCAGAACAGTTGATAATGTGTTAGATGGTGCATAGAGAATGGAAGAAGAAGAAAATAGGAAATTTGAGGCAAGACTAACTGAAAAGTATAATGTGATCATGAGAATGACATAGACACATTATTCTATGACCAACCAACTAGTGAGTGCAAATTGAGAGACAACCATAAAGGAACCCGAGAATCAAGCACTAAGGTCTGAGATTGAAAGATTGACTAGAGAATTGAAATCAGAAAAGAAAGAAAATGAAGTACTGAAATGAAATGAAGAAGCATCAAGGATGTTGGATGAAAAAATTAGAAGTTAGAGGCAACCGAGTGATAGAACTGGACTTGGGTTCACAAAAAACAACACCACTGAGAAGGGAGAGTCCTCAAACCAACCAGCCAATCGAGATACTGCTACCCCACCAAAGATAAAGAAGCCAAATTTCTATTATTGTGGGAAACCTGGTCATACAACTAATGTCTACAGAAGCAAAAGAGATAAACCACCGAGCATTCCTAAATTTGATGGTTATTGTTTTAATTGCAATAAGTATGGAAATAAAACATTTGAGTGTTGTATGCACCCTAAAATGGTCGATCAAGGATTACTAACTGTAGGAACTGATAAAAATAGTACCGAATCCCAAGATTAGCTGCATGCAAGAAGACCTGTTATAAGAACGAAGCAAGGAAGAAAAAAAACAAGAAACCCTTATGTGCTCAAAAAATGGCAGAGCAAAATCCTGTATTTAAAAGAGTGTGTACAATAATGATACAAAGGCAGCATATAAGGTAAGAAACCCTAAAGCTAGAAAAAGCTAGGTTTGTGCATTAATAATTAATGAACATATTAATTATTATGCACCTACAAATGACAAGCTTAAGTGAATAGAATAATAGTGAACTTTAATAATTAAACCGAAGTGATTTAATTATAAAGACAAATGTACTATTACTCTAACACCCCCCTTAAGTGAAGCTCAGGAGGTAACTAACCTAGGATAGCTATGAAAGCAAGAAAAGTGGGTCCCGGCAACAAGGTCTGATCAGATACCCAGCTACAATGAAATCTCTGTAAACCAGAGACAAAGGAGAAAACCCAGTGGGAAAAAATCCTCTCCAAAAAGAGATATAAAAGCAACCAAAAGATAGAGAATGACTTCAAGAGACTCTCTCAAAGCCATGAGTACAATGCGTGCTGCCAACCCCCCCGTGAGAGAGGGTCAAGGCTACAAAGCACCCCCAGAATGGAAGAACCCCTAGATCAATGAACAAACCACTGTGACTCCAATGCAAAGGAGTGAAATACAGTGAGTACTGAAGAGGTAATCTCAAAAGAAGAGGTGGCACTGGAAGGCTGAGCTAATGCTCAAAGGAGTAGACATGAGGATCCTAAAATGGAATCCCCAATGCAAGTGTTATGATGTGCAGACACTGTCATGAGAGAGGAGATGAGTGTCCTCTATAGAATCCTCAACAACAACACCTGGTGGCTCGATGAATGGAGTTGGAGGGTCTGGCAGTGCTGAAGAAGAGTCCTGCTGAAGAGAAGAAACCTCAACAAGATGTGGTGTGGTAGTCACAGTAGTGGTCTCAGGAACAACACAGAGGTTCAAGTGACTTGACTGCAGCACATGATGCTCTCGTGGAAGAGGAGAGCTGTGCTCCCATGATGGAGATGGTGGACCAAAATGAGAAAAGGTGTAGAGACAGGTGGAATGATCAACTATCCCTGTAGCAATAATGCCACCTGTCACACTATCCTGAATGAAGACTGAATCTGGCATGAACTCAACTATCTTCCCTAATCCACTATGTGTAATCTAGTAAATCGAGAGAAGGTTTACAGATAGAGATGGAACATACAATACATCATTGAATGTGCCATCCTGAATGCATACAAAACCTTTCCCGCAGACTGGCATAATAATGTTATTCCCCATGAGAATGTGGGGAATAGGAGAAGCCTCAATAGAAGAGAAGATCTCTGGAGAAGGCGCCTTATGGTGAGAAGCACCTGAATCCAGTATCCAAGGGACCTGGGAAGGGGATGCAATAGAAGCCCGTAATGCATGACACTATCCAAAATCCTGTCCAGATGTCGAAGATGAGGTAGAAGACTGAAAAGTAGACCCCTGTGAGGTGGAAGAGGATGGAGAGGAAATAGTGCTCTTCTGAAGGAGAGCTTGCGAATCTGCAATCTGTTTCTCATAGCCATCAAATCTCTTCTGAAAACAATGTGACTCATCATGAGGCCCCTTCTGACAATATGAACATGTAGGGTTCTTAGTCTTCTATTTCTCCTTCTTAGAAGAAGATGGTGGGCTAGTAGAGTGCTGAGAAGAGGAATCAGATATCTGCTTCGGCTTCGGCTTCTGTGTATCCTGAGATGACTTGGTAAGAAATGCCTGTGATTGTGAACCTGTAAGAGAATCTATCTGACTGAGCTTGGACTGCTCACAAGTTAACCTATCACAAAAGGTCTCAAAAGAGGGCATAACATGACGTGCACCTAGTGCATCCATAGTGGAGTAGAAGGTAGAAGTGAAAATATGATAAGGGCCATGAAGCTTTGAGAGCATCAGAAAGATACACTCATCATCTGACTTTGTCTTTCCAGCAACCTATAAAATAGATCGAAGAGACTTGAACTTCATCAGGAAGTCCTCAATGATGGTGAATGATTTAGGTACCAAGGAGGTGAACTCTGCATCTATCTGGAGAACCCTGAACTGATTCATTGTGCCAAACAAGGTGGAAAACTTGTCCCACATATCCCTGGGTGTGGTCAGACCATCTAGGTGGAACAACAACCCATCTAAAATATTAATGGCAATGAGGCCCATTACCTCATCCATCCTATTTCTGTGCATAAGAGCCTCATAAGGCCTCTGTAGAACTGGCTGAGCCATATCCAGGTAGGACCATAAACCTCATGACATGAGGATTCTGGTCATTTGTGGCTTCCATGTGTGGTAGTTATGTGGGGTCAGAATGACAATGGATGTGTCCAATATTGAGAGAATAAGACGGAAGTAGAAGGGTCTTTCTGAATTGAAAATGTAGAAAGAATTATGTACCCCCCACAAACTATCAAACTAACTCCCGTACACCACAAAATGAAGCAAAAAACACAAAAAACAAGTGAAAAACCTAAGGTCCAAATGCAGAGGAGGAAAACAAATCCTCAACTTTGATGCCAAAAATGGGTTCTTAAATAGCCAAGTGCGAAGATGAAACCTCCATGGTTAGAACTGGCTCGGAAAGAGATTTCCAACGATATATGAAACTTGCAATTTGGAGTTTGTACGCTCAAGTTACGAGAAAAAAACTGACAAGGCCCCTGGAAAGAGAGCTTGCTGGAAAAACACAGAGCCGAGCCTGATTTTGATGCCCGTATGGACGTCACCAGGCCGTTGAATGATGTCAGTCGAAGGGCTGGTGGCTGATTGGTGGCTCTGTCAGTGGAGGTGGTGACCGGGCTGGGCGGCGGCGGTAGCCAGGTGGCGCGGCGACGGTTGCAGAGCTGGGCGATGCAGGGGCAGCTGGCGGGTGGCACAACAGCGGCGGGTGGTGAGCCGGGTGGTGCGGGGGCGGCAGGTGGGCTGCACGATGATGTTGGGTGGCACGGGGGTGGCCCTATGGAGGCGTGGCGGTGGCACAGTCCATTTTAATGGGCTGTACTTTTTAAATTTTTTTTTTTTTGTTTTTTTTGAATTTTTTTTGAAATTTGCCTCGTTTCCTGTGCCTGTACGGCCCTAGTAGGCCAAAAAATTTCTCCCAGATGCTCTGATGTCCAAATTAGATATATTTTATACAGATTTTAGGGCTTTTAGGCCTTCCAAATGCAACTGTGAGGTCAGTTTTGGTCCAAAGTGCTCCAAAAAATAGAGACCCCCTAGATCCAATAAAAAATACCAAAAAGAATCTAAAGCTTCAAACCCTCGTACCACGAAGAGCTTGCTTCAACAGAACTCAAACAAGCCGCAACAACAAGGCTCTGATACCATGTAGGAACTGATAAAAATAGTACTGAATCCCAAGAGTAGCTGCATGCAAGAAGACCTGTTACAAGAACAAAGCAAGCAAGCAAAAAAACAAGAAACCTTTCTGTGCTCAAAAAATGGCAGAGCAAAAAGCTGTATTCAAAAGAGTGTGTACAATAATGATACAAAGGTGACATATAAGGTAAGAAACCCTAAAGCCGAAAAAAGCTAGGTTTGTGCATTAATAATTAATGAACATATTAATTATTATGCACCTACAAATGACAAGCTTAAGTGAATAGAATAATAGTGAACTTTAATAATTAAACCAAAGTGATTTAATTATAAAGACAAATGTACTATTACTCTAACACTAACAATTAATGGAAGCCAAAATTCAATGGTTAATACAATACTTGTAATAGATATGGTCATAAGTCTAAAGACTGTAGGTCACAAAGAAAGAATGGAAAAAGGGTACCTAAAGAATATGCCAAACAACCGACAAAGAACATCAATACCATGGGACTACAACACAATAATTTCATGTACAACATGTGGTAGATGTGGACACATTACAAAAAAATGCATTTTGTTGCATAGTAGAAACAATAGAAGATCATGGAGAAGTCCTGGCATGGCATGCTTTCATTGTCATAAGGTAGGTCACCTAGCCAAAGACTGTAGGTACCGAGGTAAAGCACTAATCGAGGCAGAGACAATTGGTAAAGAACAAGTGAATGTTGAAGAAGCAAGAAATAAGATGAATAAAATATGGAGAAGGAAGTCTCTAGATGATGGAATATCATTTGAAATAGTCGATGGCACCACATCCTCCAGATCGGGTGCACCTAACTCCACTTAATCAGAGAAAGTTATGTGTAGGATCTGTAAGTTGAATTTCTCTCTAAAATCAGTTCCTAACATTTGTACAAAGATCCATATAAGCATATTTAGATGCATTTGGATATATATTGTAAAGTCAATATTTCATATTTGATCGGTGAAAGACAATATTATTTTGCTTCATTCGGTAAAAGGAAGTATAGTGTAGTGATCAGTGGAAAAGCGAGTCGGTGCCAACATTAATTACTATCATACTAGCCGTTAGAAACCCTTATCAATGGAAAAAGTATAAATAGACCACTTTGTCTATCACTTTCCCTTAATGTTTCTAAGTGTATTTGAGAGAATTGTAGAGTAGAGTTGTCTAAGTGCATCCAAGCGATTTCTAAGGTAATTATAAACTGATCTAAGCACTGATGTAGAGTGGACAACCAGAAGCCACAAAAGGGCTCAAAAGGATAATGTATCCTTCAGTACCTCCAATTTAAAGAGGAAAAAGTGATCTAAACTTATCACAAGTGCAGAAAGGACTTGGATCTAGGTTATCACAACCCACTACCCCTAGGACAACCTACTCACTAGGTTCCACCAAGCCTAGAACACCAATTCTCAATGATTGGCTATATTGCACTCATACCAAATTATCAACAATACCCCATGAAATGACACCAAGGACCTGGGGTGACCTACACTCATGGATGTGGCATATTTAGGTCCCTAAGACAAGGATTCCATGATCTTATTCAACACATGCAACCTTTTGAACATAGTTGTTTTGGAAACCCTCCTATTGGCTTGTAACCTTTTCTCGAAGGATTCTTGCTCTTAAAAAAAAAACTTCCACATAACCCCTTGAAAAAATTATGGATTTAGATACCTTTATGGCCTAAGGTATTGGACTTAAGCACCAAAACATGAAGATGAAAGGACAATAGGAAAGCACACAAAAGTGCTACTGCAATTAGGCCTAATTAGGTTTGCACTTACACTAAAATTACTCCTTCCTTGCATCCAATTCCAAAAACAATACTTGGATCATGTGAGGGATTGTATAAGGGTCTCCCACACAAATTTTGGGGTCTTGATGAATACCCAAACAAAATTTATGTAGACTGTCCTAATTAAGTGAATGGTGCACACATGTACATGTACACCTACGACATCATGGCAAGCCCATCTCCCTGCACTTTGAAGAACCCATCCTACATATTAGTAAATTAAATTTACAATGATTTTATTCCACCAAGGGGCATTAGATTCCCATGGTGAAATCAAAGAGAAAACATAATTGCAAGTGAAACCATGATTTAGGGCCTACAAACCAGGGCAGGAGGAGTAAATACAAGATAAATTTCAATGAGAAGGGTATTAGACCATGAGACCAAGTGAAGAAGAATGATAATACATGGGGATAACTTAATCAATCAACATTTTCCTCAAATGCTTCCGTACCTGTCCATACAAACAAAGTGTTTCTCGAGAATGCAGAAAAATGGTAGTTTTTATTGATTTAATGCAAAAATTACATCAGATTATCCTACCACTCACCTATGAGGGATTTTTTAGGCACTACCAATGGTTACGTCTCATTTTTAAACTAACTATTTTTTTGGGAGTTGATTTACAAGATTTGACAAAAAGTTGTCAATGTTGCTCAAAAGTTGCTTGACAACTTTTTGAGCGATTTTGCAATATTTTGCAATTTTGCATATTAGGTGACCAAACTTGGTCCAAGAATTATTTTTGTGATCCCTAATGGATAAAACCATGAAAAAAATGAAAATAACCTATAATTTAGGTTTTGGATAATCATTGACCGATAGTTGACCAAGGGCTTATAAAATGCCAATCTTGGAACTAGGTCTTACAAAAGAAGTCCAATGTGAAACCTTTTATTCTAACAAGATCTAGAGGCCCCTAGGATCTTTAAGGAAACCTAAGTGCTAGGGTTCTCCTACAACATACTCACCATGAGGCTTTGAACCCAAGTTCCCACTTGAGGTTATCTGATCAATAGTGATGCGATGTTGCTTAATTTGTTCTTCTGTCATCCAGGTAGCACCAATGTTAGGGAGTCCTTTCCATTTGACCAGGTATTGCATATAATTCTGGTTCCTTTTTTTCTTCAGCAATTTGGACTCCAGGATTGTTTCCAACTCCACTGGTTTTCTTTGGGGAAGGTTTGTGACATAGTCTCCTCCATCCTCCTCACTTTGTGGATCCTACACATTTATCATATCTGAAACACATTTATAAGGTGTTAGATCTGGAATATTAAACATAAGAGATATCAATAGGATAGGAGGAAGGGATATCTCATAGGCATTTTCACCCATTTTATTGAGGATGGTGCATGGCTCAACTTTCTTCATGTGTAGTTTTGAATACCTGCCTTTAGGTAGTCTCTCTTTCCTTAGGTACGCCCATACCTTATCTCCAATTTAGAAATGAATCTCTCTTCTCTTCTTATCTACATGTGCTTTGTATTTCATGGTGGACTGCTGTAACCTGTCTTTCACTTCTGCCTAAACTTTGGTGATTAGCTTTGCTAGGTCCTCACCTTGTGCACTCACTCTGAAATTTGAAGGTAAGTCTACTAAGTCTAGGGGACCCTTAGGATATAAGCCATAGACAGTTTGGAAAGGTTTCTTGCCTATGGACCTATTCAAAGAGTCATTAAAGGAAAATTTTTCTTGGGGAAGTATAATATCCCAACTTTGAGTGTACTTTTTTGTGAGGCATCTTAAGAGATTGCCAAGAGACCTATTTACCACCTCCATTTTCCCATCTGTTTGTGGGTGGTATGCTGAACTGTAGGTCAGAATGGTGCCTAACTTCTTAAAAAGTGTCCTCCAAAAGTGACCTTGAAACTTTACATTTTTGTCAGAAACTATTGTTTGGGGTAGACCATGGATTCTAACCACTTGTTTGAAGAATAATTATGCTATGTGTGAAGCATCATTTGTGCTCTTACTAGGAACAAAATGCACCATTTTACTAAATCTGTGTACTATGACAAAAATACTATCATAACCCTATCTTGTTCTTGGTAATCCCATTAAAAAATCCATGGAGATGGACTCCCATGGTCTAGTTGGTATAGGGAAAGGCTGATACAAACCTTGATTTGTGGATACTCCCTTAGCTTGCTGATAGATGGAACATGATTCAACAAATTTCCTAACATCCTTAGCCAATTTTGGCCAAAAATAACTTCTCTTTACCAAATCTATGGTCTTGTCTATTTCGAAGTGACCCTTGAAGGGATCTCTTCATCCTCAGGAGAAGACATAGCCCTGATACCACTTGATGCAGAGTGGACAGCCATAAGCCAAAAAGGGATCAAAAGGAGAATGTATCCTTTAGTACCTCCAATCCAAAGAGGAAAAAGTGCTCTAAAATTATCACAAGTGCAGAAAGGAGTTGGATCGAGGTTATCACAACCCACTATCCCTAGGGCAACCTACTCACTAGGTTCCACCAAGCCTAGAACACCAATTCCCAATGATTGGCTATATTACACTCATACCAAATTATCAACAATACCCCATGAAATAACTCCAAGGACCAGGGGTGACCTACACTCATGGATGTGGCCTATTTAGGTCCCTAAGACAAGGATTCCATGATCCTATTCAACACATGCAACCTTTTGAACATAGTTGCTTTGGAAACCCTCCTATTGGCTTGTAGCCTTTTCTCAAAGGATTTTTTCTCTTAAAAAAAATACTTCCACATAAACCCTTGAAAAAATTAGGGATTCAGATACCCTTTATGGCCTAAGGTATTGGACTTAAGCACCAAAACATGAAGATGAAAGGACAATAGGGAAACACACAAAAGTGCTACTGCAATTAGGCCCGCACTTACACTAAAAGTACTCCTTCCTCGCATCTAATGCCCAAAAAAATACTTGGATAATGTGAGGGAATGTATAAGGGTCTCCCACACCAATTTTGGGGTCTTGATGAATCCACAAACAAAAGTTATGTAGACTGTCCTAATTCAGTGAATGGTGCACACATGGACATGTACACTTAGGGCATCATGGCAAGCCCATCTCCCTACACTTTGAAGAACCCATCCTGCATATTATTAAATTAAATTTAAAATGATTTAATTCCACCAAGGGGCATTATATTTCAATGGTGTAATCGAAGAGAAAACACAATTGCAAGTGAAACCTTGATTTAGGGCCTACAAACCAGGGTAGAAGGAGTAAAAACAAGATTAATTTCAATGAATAGAATATTAGACCATGAGACCAAGTGAAAAAGAATGATAATACACAGGGATACCTTAATCATTTGATATTTTCCTTAAATATTTCCGTATGTGTACGTACAAGTTGACTGTTTCTTGAGAATGCAGAAAAATGGTAGTTTTTATTGATTTAATGCAAAAAATTACATCAGATTAGCCTACCACCCACCTATGAGGGATTTTGTAGGCACTACCAATGGTTACATATCATTTTTAAACTAAATATATGTTTGGGAGTTGATTTACAAGATTTGACAAAAAGTTGTCAATGTTGCTCAAAAGTTGCTTGACAACTTTTTGAGCAATTTTGTATATTAGGTGACCAAACTTGGTCCAAACCTTATTTTTGTGATCCCTAATGGATAAAATCATGAAAATAACCTATACTTTAGGTTTTGGATAATCATTGACCAATAGTTGACCAAGGGCTTATAAAATGCCAATCTTGGAACTAGGTCTTACAAAAGAAGTCCAATGTGAAACCTTTTATTTTAACAAGATCTAGAGGCCCCTAGGATCTTTAAGGAACCCTAAGTGCTAGGGTTCTCTTGCACCATACTCCCCATGAGGTTTTGAATCCAAGTTCCCACTTGAGGTTAACTGATCAATAGTGATCCCATGTTGCTTAATTTGTTCTTCTGTCATCCAGGTAGCACCAATGTTAGGGAGTCCTTTCCATTTGACCAGGTATTGCATATAATTCTGGTTCCTTGTTTTCTTCAGCAATTTGGACTCCAGGATTATTTCCAACTCCACTGGTTTTCTTTGGGGAAGGTTTATGACATATTCTCCTCCATCCTCCTCACTTTGTGGATCTTGCACATTTATCATATCTGAAACACATTTATAAGGTGTTAGATCTGCAATATTAAAGATAGGAGATATCAATAGGGTAGGAGGAAGGGATATCTCATAGGCATTTTCACCCATTGTTTTGAGGATGGTGCATGGCCCAACTTTCTTCATGTGTATTTTTGAATACCTGCCTTTAGGTAGTCTCTCTTTCCTTAGGTACGCCCATACCTTATCTCCAATCTGGAAATGAATCTCTCTTCTCTTCTTATCTGCATGTGCTTTCTATTTCATGTTGGACTGTTGTACGGTGTCTTTCACTACTGTGTACAATTTGGTGATTAGCTTTGCTAGGTCCTCACTTTGTGCACTCACTCTAAAATCTAAAGGTATGTCTACTAAGTCTAGGGGACCCTTAGGATGTAAGGCATAGACAGTTTGGAAAGGTGTCTTGCCTGTGGACCTATTCAAAGAGTCATTAAAGGAAAATTCTGCTTGGGGAAGTATAATATCCCAACTTTCAGTGTACTATTTTGTGAGGCATCTTAAGAGATTGCCAAGAGACCTATTTACCACTTTCATTTGCCCATCTATTTCTAGGTGGTATGCTGAACTATAGGTTAGATTGGTGCCTAACTTCTTGAAAAGTGTCCTCCAAAAGTGACCTTGAAAATTTACATTTTTGTCAGAAACTATTGTTTGGGGTAGACCATGGATTCTAACCACTTCTTTGAAGAATAATTGTGCTATGTGTGAAGCATCATTTGTGCTCTTACAAGGAACAAAATGCACCATTTTACTAAATCTGTCTACTATGACAAAAATGCTATCATAACCCTATTTTGTTCTTGGTAATCCCATTACAAAATCTATGGAGATGGACTCCCATGGTCTAGTTGGTATAGGTAAAGGCTGATACAAACCTTGATTTGTGGATACTCCCTTATCTTGCTGATAGATGGAACATGATTCAACAATTTTCCTAACATCCTTAGCCAATTTTGGCCAAAAATAACTTCTCTTTACCAAATCTATGATCTTGTCTATTCCGAAGCGACCCTTGAAGGGATCTCTTCATCCTCAGGATCAGACATAGCCCTAATTCCACTTGATGCAGAGTGGACATCCAGAAGCCACAAAAGGGCTCAAAAGGACAATGTATCCTTTAGTACCTCCAATCCCAAGAGGAAAAAGTGATCTACACTTGTCACAAGTGAAGAAAGGACTTGGATCCAGGTTTTCACAACCCAGTACCCCTAGGGCAACCTACTCACTAGGTTCCACCAAGCCTAGAACACCAATTCCCAATGATTGGCTATATTACACTTATACAAAATTATTAACAATACGCAATGAAATGAATGCAAGGACCATGGGTGACCTACTCTCATGGATGTGTCCTATTTAGGTCCCTAAGACAAGGATTCCATGATCCTATTCAACACATACAAACTTTTGAACATAGTTGCTTTGGAAACCCTCCTATTGGATTGTAGCCTTTTCTCGAAGGTTTTTTGCTCTTAAAAAAAATACTTCCACATAAAACCTTGAAAAAATTAGGGATTCAGATACCCTTTATGTCCTAAGGTATTGGACTTAAGCACCAAAACATGAAGATGAAAGGACAATAGGAAAACACACAAAAGTACTACTATAATTAGGCCTAATTAGGTCTGCACTTAAACTACAAGTACTCCTTCCTTGCATCCAATGCCAAAACCAATACTTGGATAATGTGAGTGAATGTATAAGGGTCTCCCACACCAATTTTGGGGTCTTGATGAATCCCAAAACAAAAGTTATGTAGACTGTCCTAATTTAGTGAATGGTGCACACATGGACATGTACACCTAGGGCATCATGGCAAGCCCATTTCCCAACACTTTGAAGAACCCATCCTGCATATTATTAAATTAAATTTACAATGATTTAATTCCACCAAGGGGCATTAGATTCCCATGTTGTAATCGAAGAGAAAACACAATTGCAAGTGAAACCCTGATTTAGGGCCTACAAACTAGGGTAGGAGGAGTAAAAACAAGATAAATTTCAATGAACAAGGTATTAGACCATGAGACCAAGTCAAGAAGAATGATAATACATGGAGATACCTTAATTAATCAACATTTTCCTCAAATTCTTTCGTACCTATCCATACAAACTGACTGTTTCTTGAGAATGTAGAGAAATGGTAGTTTATATTGATTTAATGCCAAAAATTACATTATATTAGCCTACCACCAACTTATGAGGGATTTTGTAGGCACTACCAATGGTTACATATCATTTTTAAACTAAATATCTATTTGGGAGTTGATTTACAATATTTGACAAAAAGTTGTCAATGTTGCTCAAAAGTTGCTTGACAACTTTTTGAACGATTTTGTAATATTTTGCAATTTTGCATATTAGGTGACCAAACTTGGTCCAAACCTTATTTTTGTGATCCCTAATGTATAAAAGCATGAAAAAAATGAAAAAAACCTATAATTTAGGTTTTGGATAATCATTGACCAATAGTTGACCAAGGGCTTATAAAATGCCAATCTTGGAACTAGGTCTTACAAAAGAAGTCCAATGTGAAACCTTTTATTTTAATAAGATCTAGGGGCCCCTAGGACCTTTAAGGAACCCTAAGTGCTAGGGTGCTCCTACACCATACTCCCCATGAGGTTTTAAACCCAAGTTCCCACTTGAGGTTAATTGATCAATAGTGATGCCATGTTGCTTAATTTGTTCTTCTGTCATCCAGGTAGCACCAATGTTAGGGAGTCCTTTCCATTTGACCAGGTATTGCATATAATTCTGGTTCCTTGTTTTCTTCATCAATTTGGACTCCAGGATTGTTTTTGACTCCACTGGCTTTCTTTGGGGAAAGTTTGTGACATAGTCTCCTCCATCCTTCTCACTTTGTGGATCCTGCACATTTATCATATCTGAAACACATTTATAAGGTGTTAGATCTACAATATTAAAGATAGGAGATATCAATAGGGTAGGAGGAAGGGATATCTCATAGGCATTTTCACCTATTTTGTTGAAGATGGTGCATGGCCCAACTTTATTCATGTGTAGTTTTGAATACCTACCTTTAGGTAGTCTCTCTTTCCTTAGGTATGCCCATACCTTATCTCCAATCTGGAAATGAATCTCTCTTCTCTTCTTATCTGCATGTTCTTTATATTTCATGATGGACTACTGTAAGGTGTCTTTCACTTCTGCCTGAACTTTGGTGATTAGCTTTGCTAGGTCCTCACCTTGTGCACTCACTCTGAAATCTAAAGGTAAGTGTACTAAGTCTAGGGGACCCTTAGGATGTAAGCCATAGACAGTTTGGAAAGGTGTCTTTCCTGTGGACCTATTCAAAGAGTCATTAAAGGAAAATTTTTCTTGGGGAAGTATAATATCCCAACTTTGAGTGTACTATTTTGTGAGGCATCTTAAGAGATTGCCAAGAGACCTATTTACCACCTCCATTTTCCCATATGTTTGTGGGTGGTATGTTGAACTGTTAGCTAGATTGGTGCCTAACTTCTGAAAAGTGTCCTCAAAAAGTGACCTTGAAACTTTACATTTTTGTCAGAAACTATTGTTTGGGGTAGACTATGGATTCTAACCACTTCTTTGAAGAATAATTGTGCTATGTGTGAAGCATCATTTTTTCTCTTACAAGGAACAAAATGCACCATTTTACTAAATCTGTCTACTATGACAAAAATGCTATCATAACCCTATCTTGTTCTTGGTAATCCCCTTGCAAAATCCATGGATATGGACTCCCATGGTCTAGATGGTATAGGAAAAGGCTGATACAAACCCTAATTGGTGGATACTCCCTTAGCTTGCTGACAGATGGAACATGATTCAACAAATTTCCTAACATCCTAAGCCAATTTTGGCCAAAAATAACTTCTCTTTACCAAATCTATGTTCTTGTCTATTCAGAAGTGACCCTTGAAGGGATCTCTTTATCCTCAGGAGCAGACATAGCCCTGATACCACTTGATGCAGAGTGGACATCCAGAAGCCACAAAAGGGCTCAAAAGGAGAATGTATCCTTTAGTACCTCCAATACCAAGAGGAAAAAGTGCTCTACACTTATCACAAGTGTAGAAAGGACTTGGATCAAGGTTATCACAACCCACTACCCCTAGGGAAACCTACTCACTAGGTTCCACCAAGCCTAGAACACCAATTCCCAATGATTGGCTATATTTCACTCATACCAAATTATCAAAAATACCCCATGAAATGACTCCAAGGACCAGGGGTGACCTATACTCATGGATTTGGCCTATTTAGGTCCCTAAGACAAGGATTCCATGATCCTATTCAACACATGCAACCTTTTGAACATAGTTGCTTTGGAAATCCTCCTATTGGCTTGTAGCCTTTTCTTAAAGGATTTTTGCTCTTAAACAAAATACTTCCACATAAAACCTTGAAAAAATTAGGGATTCAGATGCCCTTTATGGCCTAAGGTATTGGACTTAAGCACCAAAACATGAAGATGAAAGGACAATAGGAAAACACACAAAAGTGCTACTGCAATTAGGCCTAATTAGGTTTGCACTTACACTAAAAGTACTCCTTCCTTGCATCCAATTCCTAAACCAATACTTGGATCATGTGAGGGAATTTATAGGGGTCTCCCACACCAATTTTGGGGTCTCGATGAATCCCCAAACAGAAGTTATGTAGACTGTCCTAATTCAGTGAATGGTGCACACATGGACATGTACACCTAGGGCATCATGGCAAGCCTATCTCCCTACCCTTTGAAGAACCCATCCTGAATATTCTTAAATTAAATTGATAATTCTTTAATTACACCAGGTGGCATTAGATTCCCATGGTGGAATCAAAGAGAAAACACAATTGCAAGTGAAACCCTGATTTAGGGCCTACGTCTCAGGGTAGGAGGAGTAAAAATAAGATAAATATCAATGAAAAGGGTATTAGACCACAAGACCAAGTGAAGAAGAAGGATAAAACATTGGGATACCTTAATCAATTATCCTTTTCCTCAAATTCTTCTGTACCTATTCGTACAAACTGACTGTTCCTCGAGAATGTAGAAAATGGTAGTTTTTATTGATTTAATGCCAAAAATTACGTCAGATTAGCCTACCACCCACCCATGAGGGATTTTGTAGGAAATCCCAATGGTTACATATCATTTTCAAACTAACTAGCCATTTGGGATTTTATTTACAAGATTTGACAAAAAGTTGTCAATGTTGCTCAAAAGTTGCTTGACACCTTTTTGAGCGATTTTGCAATATTTTGCAATTTTCCATATTAGGTGACCAAACTTGATCCAAACCTTATTTTTGTGATCCATAATGGATAAAAGAATGAAAAACATGAAAATAACCTATAATTTAGGTTTTGGACAATCATTGACCAATAGTTGACCAAGGGCTTATAAAATGCCAATCTTGGAACTAGGTCTTTTAAAAGAAGTCCAATGTGAAACCTTTTATTCTAACAAGATCTAGAGGCCCTTAGAACCTTTAAGGAACCCTAAGTACTAGGGTGCTCCTGAACCAATAAAATTTGAGAATATTTAAATGATTTATGATGTTTCCCTAGTTGTACAAGCATGATCGAGTTGTAGTAAACAAACCCCATTTCTATCAAACGATGATAGATACGAAGAAATGACACCCAAGGTACAAAATACTATTGTTGTTGAGAAGGTTGATCCTGTCAACCCTAAATATAGGCTTCCTCCTGCAAAGGCTACCAAACCAGATAAGATGGGAGCTCTCTCATCTATTCCAGCAAGAGTTATTCTGATCGAAGACATCTGTGCCTTTATCCATTGTAAGATCAAGGAGATATGTGAAGCTGAAATTGATACACCTTTTTAGAGTTTGTGCACAAATAGAAAATCAAAGGATGATCACATCCACTTGGAGACTAAGGGTTTAATGCATGCCCTACATTTACCAAGATTTTTCAAGATTGTGTGGATTAGAATGATGTTAAGCCAAGTCGATGATCAATCCATGTGGGTAGATGAACTAGTAGAGATCATTAATGATGTTTTACATATAGTGACTTGATATCCAATGGGTGACAGACCGAAGGAAAACAAGAAAACTGACAAGAAGAAACTTTGTGAATTGACAGAAGCCCAATGGGACAGTAGAGGTCTTAGGATATCTACTGTGGAAGATACTAAACTTAAGTTTGCATGCAATTTCATATCATACCAAATCTTCCAGTGCTCCCGAGTAGACAGTGTCCCATGTGGACAAATGGACTTGGGATACAAAATTTTCAAGAAAGACATGAAGATTGAACTATGTGAAATCTTGCTGAAGTAGTTGGATGAAAACATGAACACAATAAGGAAGCCAAGACCAATACATTGAAGTTCAGATCATGTTTGTTATGTATATTCTTCTACTTTCAAAAATTCTTTCTATCTATTAGTAATGTGATATCGAATGTGAAGAAATCAATTATCTTTCAGATTAATGACTACATCAAGAGTTTAGGAGATAACTTTGATAGGGTTATGAATGACTACTTTTCAAAATTTCAAACAAGAATGCACAAGAGGCTCATAATTCCACCTTAGTTAGTGGAAAATCACCAGGACACCATATGCTTTTAAGTAGATACTGACACATTTATCATTAAGGCTATTGAGCCTAGAACTATTTAGTTACAACCAATGTGATATGAGATAAATATTGATATCGCCTCACAAAAAATTTAAGCCCTTTTAGATAAACCTGTGGGTATGAGAAAAAAATGATATGGAACATATGAGGAAGTCAAGGAGAAGATCAGACAAGGTATTTTGATACCCAAGGCTCAAAGGAAATCAAACAAAATGATTTATGATCTATCTAAAAATCTCAGAGTCAACATTGAAGAAGATGAAGCAGGACCATCTAATGATGAGGGTAAGAAACCACAAGTGATAAAGTCATCACCAAGCCCCAAAGGTAGAAGACCATCAACAAGGTCTACTATTACACTGAGGGAACAAAGAAAATATAAGCTCGAGTCACCGAGAGCCAAAACTTATGTGAGAGGTTGGAAATAAACTACCAGACTGAGAAAAAGTTAAAACTACAAGAGTAAGTGAGATTGAATATGAGGATCTCAGTAAATTCAAAGTTATGAAGAAACTGTTGGCAAGTGATGCATTTATGGAGTGATTTGATAGACTTGAGGGTTTTCATTTATGGAAACACATCTGGAATGATGATCGGTTGAAGTTGTTTATAGTTTTGGGTATTGATCTGAATTATGAATCAGATTACAATACCTGGTGTGATACTTGCAGTATTGTCAATTTTAATATAAAAACCAGAAGACTAACAACAGAATTGCGAGCCAAAAAGTGATCCATTCTATTCAAAATTGGATTTTATACAAATATGATGGGTCCCAAGGGTCACTAGAATACCTTGGAAATGAAATGAAGAGTCATCATACTGTTTATTACAAATAAAATTATTAAAACTACCAAAAATTTCAAAAAACTATATAGAAATTTAGGCCTACTAGGAGAAGGCATAAATTTCTAGTCCTAGGTCCGATTTGTGAATCGTTTACTTCATTCGAAAGATAATAAAATTTTTTAGACCCAAATCTAAGAAGAAAAACTGAGGTTAGCCTTCCCTGGAGGAGATCGTCCCATTAATTCCCTGAAGACCTTCAAAAATGCAGTTTACTGAGACAAAAAATACTAAAAAATCAGATTTTAGTATTTCCTAATTCCATCTTGATCAGGTATAGAGTTAGCAAAATGACTAAGTACAGTAATCAGAAATATAGGGTATAGTGGTATAGGTTATGACAGAGAAGATAGTGTATGATGCATGGAGACATACACACTTAAAGGAAGATATTTTGGAGTATGTATGACCTACTGGTAACATCGCTTGAGTTTTGGTGTTGATCGCAACGAGTTACAATATTTTGAAGTCATGCAAAGACAAAGGAACAAGGATACATGACATATGGATAGTCATGATGATTGAGGGAGTATGTCATGGAATCCTAGCATTCTAAGTTAGATTATGAGTGTGGATTACCTATTCTTTGATAGTGTATGGTTGCCAACTTTGTATTTACTCTTTGAGTATATATTAACACACACACACACACACATATGAAGAGATTTTTGTAAAGTGAAGTAAATAAGTGTTAAAGTGATGAGATGATATGAAGAAGATGGAATGCATGGATGCATTGTGATGTAAGATAGATGCAAGCTACAACTGCAACTATCTAAGCATACCTGATGCTTGTAATGTTCACAACTGATATTTGATTATAATAGAGCTATTCATAATTGTAAGAGAAACATGCTCAGTATACCTTTAACATGGTTTTGTATTCCCCTAACAAGGAAATGTACTAATGTAATATTCAGCTCCTAACAGGGCTAGGTATCCTAACATGAACACTATACTTTTAGTGCATATTTGTGGGTACCATCCCCACCGGGGTTTTTCCCTTGGATAGGTTTTCCTCAACAACAATTCATAGTGTTATGAGTTATGTTTTGTGTGCTTATGTTCTTTTCATTTCATTAATTATATGGTTAAGTTGGAAATTATTAAGTTCATGTTTAAAGTGCTATAATAATGATTCACCCCCTCTTTGTATTACATAATCCTAGCAATTGGTATCAGAGCTTTTGGCTCTTGGAGATAAAGTTTAACAACTTAAGGGAGATCGAGATGGATTTTTTTATAAATCTTGGAAGAAAACTTTGAAGAAGAACTTGAAGATCTTGACAAAACTAAAGTAGAGAATGGTGACTTGAAATTCAAACTGAGAAGAGTGGAGGGATTCATTAAGAAACTTAAAGAACAACTTGAACTTTCCAGAAGTCAGAGACAAGATCTTATGGTTAAGATTAAAGAAGATTTAGACAATGATAATTCAAATCATATGGCTAAAGAGATTCAACAAGAAAAAGAGGCTAAAAACAAAATTGAAGAATCCTTGAAGGATGCTAATATTTAGATGGGACAAATGAAGACTAAACTTGAACTCTACAAGAACAAGTATCTGGAATTAGAGAAATACAATCAAATCATAAAAAGGATAAATTTTTGAGGCAAAGAATAATATTGAGAAACTTCACATGAGTAGTAACTTGATTGATGAACAAAGAGACAGATAGAAACCTAAAGGAGACATGACTGGTGTTGGCTTCAATGAAGCTGAATGTTCAAAGAATCAAGAAGAAAAATATGATGTGAATATTCATGGAGAAAGAACTACTTTTGAAAAACCTAAAGAACATATCATACCTTTCAGAGGTAGATGTTTTGGTTGTAACAAGATTGGACACATGAAGAGAGATTGTAGAGGTAAAGATCCTTTCAAACCTTTTTCTGGTTATTGCTTTAACTGTTATGCATATGGGCACAAGAAAGAAGAATGCATGAAACCTGATCAATCAAGATACAAGAAAGATTACATTAGTGAGGAGACAACATGTTACTGTTGGGATTAATGGGAAGTAGTACTAGGAGGGGTGGGGTGAATTAGTACCTCTAAATTTTTTAACACTTTTCTCCTTTCATCATTAGTAAACAATCTTTACTGTATTACTGACCATATCTGATATTCTTTCTTATGCATGCAATATTAATTCATAAACTTAATTATATGCAACATTTATAGAAACATTCATGAAAGTAATAAACACATAACACAAGATATGATATTGTAGAAAACTCCTGTTAGGAAGTAAAAACTGCGGTGGGGATGAGACCCATAAAACTTCACTATCTGCAGAATGGAAGGGAGCCGGTAAAGGCTCACAATTGATCACTTCTAATGATCTACCTTGTTAGGAGTATTAAATTGGAGACCTATTAAGATCTACTATGTTAAGAGCTTTTATCAACACTAATGAAGTGTGCACTCGGTTAAGAGATTTACAATAGGACTGTTAAGTCCACCTTCCTTGAAAGGATTTCTTAACTGTACTACACTTGTTAGAATGAGTAAAATATGTTTGACCTGACTGTATGCAATCTATAATTTCTAATCACAGATGCATTAAAGCTCTCATAATATGAATATCACCTATAGTGATTGATTAATACATTTTCCTTCTCATCGGTAGCCTCTATTCTATTCTTGAAACTAAATTGATCCTTTTCTGTCCTTCTGCATGAATTCTCTTGTCTGATCCTTAGATGATCTTAGTGGATACAATCATCATCAAACAACATGTTCACAATAGATTGAGCATCTATTTATACAAGTATTTGACCTATTCTAGAATCACACATTACAATGTTAACTCTAGATCCAAGGTATACAACTTGACCTTGATCTTTAGTCTGCATGTTTTAAAATAGTTATACTGATAAAAAAAATAACAATTATATTGCTTTTTCTGCACATAATGGATTTAAAAGAAATCAAGAAGCTATATATAAAACTTCAGTGATTTATCTGACGTAGAAAGTCAGATCCACTTTTTGCAGGGTGTAACTGACTGTCAGTTCTTGATCACCAGGTTGAACTGAAAGTATGTCAGTGTTCCTTCATTGAACTGATCATCGGGTTCCCTTCATCTGTCGAGTTCCTCTTTTTTCTATTTTGTCAGGTTGCACTGTTGGTTACTCGTCAGGTTCCTTTGTCCTTTTTGTCATCAGGTAAGACTAAATATTGTTTGTTGGGATACTTTGTACTTGGAAGTATCAGTAACCTTGGCATTGGGTAGTTTTATGCACTGTCTGTCGGTGTAGTGTAAACTGATGGTGTAGATCATGTTTTTCCTTGTATATACTAATGGAAAAATATTATGTCTTGAATCTCCCCCTTTGACATTAGTATCAAAAACTGATATGTGCATTATACTAAAGTGTTTAGTGTCGTATGCTAAATGTGGACCTCTTAATTCAACACAAACACAACATAGTCCTTACACAATCGATGAATTCACAAAGACAAACATGAATTGTTTTCTCTTTAAATGCGATTGAAGCGACCTGTTGCCTCCTAATTAGATGTGGATGTTACAGTTTACCCTCAGAACGAGAGCCAACAACCTGACCATTGCTAACATGGAGGATTTAATAGTGCAAGTAAATGAAGCAAGCCATTATCTATGAGAATTTATGCAACTAGTTCATGAGAAAGTGCTGTTAATCTTTGAATTGAGACATGATTTAAGCTATGAAGATGAATTGCAATTAGTCTAAGAATGAATTGCAACTAATATAAGAATGAAAATGCAATTAATCTAAGAAAATTAAATGCTTCTATTCTAGAAATGAAAGTGCTTGTAATCTATGAAAGAAATGCTTTTAAGCTAGAATTTGAACTTGTAAATGAATCTAGAAAGCTTGAAAGCATAAGATTGAATTGTTAGCCCGTATAAATAGATCATAAATGAAAGCTAAACAATGTTCAATTCCAATTGAAATTATACTAATTATGCAACAAATTAAGCTTAAAGCATGAAAATCAAAGAGAATTTGCCTATAGTAATGATGCTCAAAATAAAATTCCTCTCTAATGAAGAAAAGAGGTCCAATTTATAGAAAACCATGGAAAGAGGATGAAGAGTTTCTTGAAAAGAAACAGTCGTCTCTTCATTCTCCAATTGAGACAAATAAGCAAAGATTATT
>MU228531.1:2217506-2240576 GCA_018584345.1 Thuja plicata | reverse complement strand
CTAATAATCATTTGAGAATTAGGAATTAAATGTAATGTCATATTTATGCAAATTTGGGTTTTCTGCATTTGAAACTCAGTCAATTAAAGTCAATTAGGAGAAGAATTTGCCTAATACAATAGGACTTCGAGAATAAGAAAATGCACCAAAATTGATTGATTATTAGGTGCCAATTTTGGGGTGTTACATTTAGTATGTACACCATGTATATATCCTTGTCATTATATGACTCCCCCTAACTATATGCATTAGTATAGTCTAAGTACACTTGCCTTTATACTATACATTCCCCTGTTCTTTGCACTTTCAAATGATTGACTGTACAAATCATTTCATCCTTTCATTTCCCCTTTTACTGTTGAATGTACATATCATTTCCCCCTTTATTTGATACTCATGACAAAAATGTATAACTTATAAGTTGTCAAAAAATGTGTAACTTACATTGTTTCCAGAATATGTGAGTGGGTGTTCTTGATATCTTCGAGCATTTTCTCCCATTTTTCTTTTAGGAGTTCTAGTGTCATGTGCTCTAGCTCTATTCGTGCATGCATATCATAAATACTATCTAGGACAAACATTTATGGGTTGGCAATTAGTGCTCTTGCCTCTATCATATGTTTTTGAAGTAGTGAGAGTGTTGGTAAGAGTTGTGCTTGAAGCTCATTTGCCTCATCTTTGAATTTTTTTTATGCAATCTGAATGTCTTGTCTCAGCTTTTGAGCTTTCTTTAGCAGCTCATTATGCAATTTGATTTCCTCTTCACAGTTTGTGATACTTTGTGCACTTGTCTGAAGATCAACATCTATTTGTGGTATCTTGTTAGTATACTCCTTGGTGAGTTGATCTAGCATGCATAAATTTTGTATCAAGGGAATAGCTTCTAAGATTATTGGATCTATTGTGCTAACCAGTTCAGAAAGCTTTACCTTTTGCAATGCTACTTCTTGGCTTATCTTCTCAGCTGATATGAACTCATCCTTCTATTCAAGTCTATCCTCCATAGCCTTCTCAGCATCTATGTTCTAAGATTTGATTGCATCTGTGAGAACCACTAATTGATCAAGCATTAGGGCTATTTGATCAACATCTACATCAGGTACAATTTTTTGAAGTATTCCTCATGCAACTTCTAGTACCTTAGCTTCCTTGGTGGCTTTTCTCAACTTGTCTTGCATTTCTTTCCTTTCACAAAGTCGTGCATACTTTGTCAATTTAGTTGGATCCAATGTCCTGGGATCACAAACTGGAATCTCAATGATTTCATCCAGTGTCACTGGATTCTTATTCTTTCTTTTCTTCTTCCTTGAGATTTGTGTGGATGTAGATGTACAAACTACCATTGCTAGTTCAGTTGTCTTTTCTGAAGTTCTCGGTGAAGGCTTTGTAGATGAATCTTCTTGTATTTTTTGCTCAGGGTTCACCTGTCAGTTTGGTGAAGACATCTCTCCATCAACCTTGGGTGTTCCTGCAGATTTCTCTTCTATTTTCTTCTCCTACTCATCTATTTTTTCTTCTTCACTCTTTTCTTTCCACTTGTCCTCTTCTAATTTTTGTGCTTCTTCTTTACCTTGATCAGTAGACTTGTCTTTCTGATCATCAGTTACAGCTTGTTCTACAGTTGTATCCTTTAGTGCATCAGTTGTGTCCTTTGTCTCTCCATCACCCTTGTCCTCGGGTATGTTAGTATATGCTGTATTAGATTTTGCATTACCTTCTAGCAGATTTATGGCCTTTATTAAAACTGGCATATTATCCTGAGTGCTCACCTATGCTGCATCTTGATTTATGTTCTGCTCATCAGTTTGATCCTATTGAGTAGTGAAATCTTCCTCTTTTTGTAGTTGATTGGTAGGGTCCATACCTGTGATGTCTCTAATTGAAGTGTCTGGCCATATTTCATCAGCAACATCCATGTCCTTGTTTCCTTAGGTCTCCATTTATTGTTTCTTGATTTGATCCTTAAGAGATATAAATATTACAACATCTTCTTTATGAGGATCTTTATCTAAATCATACTGAGTGATGTCTTGAATGTCAAGATCATCCATGACTTTTTCTAAGTCAATGGTCTCATTATCATCTTCAGTATTATCCAAAGCAATATTCTTAGGACTTGCTTTATCTTTCTCCTCCTCTACATGAGGTGTGTCGGTGAGAAGTAATTGATTCGCACAACTTGTTGACTCTGCAGGTAGGTCTAGGAGTTGTCTCCATTTGGCCTTGGTCATACTGTCTAGCTCTATAACCTTATCTTCTAGCACTTTACAAGCTCTAATATTAGCTACAAATTTACTTGAGTGCTTCTTCATTATTTCCTTGATTTCTTCCATCTTTGATTCGGGAGGCATAAGTGTGACAAGTACCCTCTCCCTTGCTTCCTTTTTGGTGTGTAGAGCATATGACCATTTTTGTAAAATTCTATTACCCATCTCTTTCGGTATTTGGCTTATAAATTCTACTGGTACATATTTGAACTTGACCATTGCCTTGGTTATTGCATCTTGTATCTTGTTTTGGTCCTTTGGTTCAATTTTATCCCATTGTCTGATCTTTCTATCAGTCATGGTACCGGTAGTAGCAATTGACTCAGAAATTTCATCAATTGTCCTAGTAAGAAAACTTTTCTTACTTACATCGGGCTCATCCTCTTTGGAATCTTCAATGTCAGCTTTAATCCTGATCATTCTTTTCCTCCTTTTTGTAGGTGTTGCCTTCATAGTTTGTTTCTCTGTCTGCTACTTCCTCTTATAGGTCCTCACTTGACCTTTCTTAAGAGGTGTAGTACTTTTGCTATTTGGCTTGTTGTTCTTTGTTTATTTGTAGGAGGTGGAGCTGTATTAGACTCAGTTGCCTCAAAATCTGATTTCTTCTCATGTTTCTCTTCACCGATGGTACCCTGTTCCTTGGTTTCCTCTATTTGTTCTTTTTCCTCCTCATTAAGAATCTTTTCAAGATTCTTTACCATTTTGTTCTTCTTGTTGACAATCTTCTTGATGTCTAGGCCTCTTTTTATCTTGGACTTGGCCTCTTCATATGTACCAAACCTTGGTTGTTTTCTATCAAGTAGCTCATTTATCAATGCATCAATTGCATTGGTTACTTGATCTATGTTAATTTCATAGTCAAGAGGTGCTAACCAGGCTGTCCTTGGTACAACTAGTTTTATGTGAATGAAATTTGTCTCTACCATAAAACATATCTCATCCCTATGTTTCTCAATCAATTTCTCAGGGATCCTCACTCTTTCCATCATCTTTTCCTTGAATTCAAGGAAGTATGCAGTCATTACTGAATCAAAATTGTTACCTAGTGATTTGATAAGTTCACTAATTTGTTGTGTGACTAGTTTTGTAGTATCCCATTTCACTTTGCCTATTGAAGGGAAGTATTCTTGAAAGTAAAAGAATGTACACATGATGAGTGAACTAAACTTACATGTGTTAGTCTTTGAAGACCTGATTGTTGTCATATTCTCATCAAGTTGTTTCAATAGTATTTCACATAGATCCATCTGCATTCCCTTTGTGACAATTTTATAGGCTGTGCTTATTGCTGTTGACGATATGTTGTTTAGCCTACTTGCCTGAAAGATCTTGTAACCTATCACACATGCACCAAATATCAATTCCTCATTGGTGATGGTGTTCACCTTAAGTCCTTTGTTATCCCATTTAGCTTTTTTGAGTTTTTCAACTTCTAACTGGGAGGGATGCCCTTGAGCCTTAGGTTTGTCAGTTATGGGGTAACTAGTTACAACATGTAACACATCCTTTGTAATCTGCTTAGGTTGATCCAACCATAGATTCTTATCATGCATTCTACTCAAAACTAACCTAATCCAGTCGGTTTTGAAAACCCTCAGGAAATGTTGTGCATTTGTTATCCCCTTCACTTGCAGATTCTTGTGTTCTTCTTTCAGGTTTCCTTCTACATCACACAACTTCTTGTAAGCTTGGTCTATCTCCAGATCACCTATTTCAATGATCTTGTAGTGAATGTAGGACCTTACATCCTCTATTAGGAAAACCCTAGGTGGAATTTTTGAAAATGTGCCAGAATCATTGGGTTTCAATGCAATATATGGGCATATCTTGTCCTTAGGTTCCACACAAGTGTTGTTCTTTATCAGCTTAACCACATTCTTCTTATCATTCTTGATCTTTACAGTTCTTGAAGTGGTTGCCATCGTATTTAAAATTTAGGGCTTTCTTGAAAAATAGCAACAGAGTTCTTCGATGTGCTCGGTACTTACTTTGATCCGTGAACCTTGTGAATGATCTATTTGGAGTGCGTAGGATCGAGTTGAGGTCACTCTGCTATCTGATCTCTTATCGCTTTGGTTTTGCTCTACTTTTTCTCTTCAAATCTCATGTGAGAAATGAAGTTCTCCCGTCGAGTATTTATAGAATTTTTCCCTAAGTCTATCATAAATGCTCAATGACCCCTCAGGTCATGAAGATAGATTTCGTTAGGAAGACTCTCACATAACATTCTCAGTGTTGATAGGATGCTTGGGACAAATTTTAATATTTTTGCTTTCACTAACAGATATCGGTGTTTTGTCATGAAAACTTTATAACTTTTTCTTTCTTACCGATGGGTGTCGGGTTACATTAGCAACTTAGCCATTTTATGTGTTGACTGAAAATTCTTGGTAAGTATAAATAGATCATCCTTTATATTCACTGATGATTTTTAGTATGTTTTACCAATGGGTTTGTTTTCCCAGAATTGTAACAAGTAACATAATATACATCTTTATTCATGCAGATTTTGACTATCTATCAATTTGTATAATGGAACTGATGTAAAGTATGACTTGGTGTAGTTCAATTCCATAATTACTTGTTCATCTTAAGTGGGGGTGGTGATGTCATTGTATCCATTGGATGGGGTGTCACCATTTGCATTGCTTGGTCCAACTTTATCATTGCTTGAAGCTTTTCTCCATATTTTGTCTCTACCCCTCCAGATATCTTCAATGGTGTTTCCATTGGGATATATGCTTGTCTCTGTCATTCGTTCTTTGTAGTCTTTCTTGAGATGACCAACTTTATGATAGTGTAAGTATGCCATTCCGGGGTTTGTCCAGGCTCGAGACCTTTTGGTCCACGCTCTCATGCAGTTTGCAGCAATGTGACCATATCTACCATATGATGTACAATTTTTCCATGTACTATAGTCTCGTACATATTAATTACCTATTCTCTTTGGTTGATAGGGATTTTCTTGACCTTTAGGCTTCCATGCTTGCCTTTTCTTTTTCCAGCATTCAAGGCTTGTGTGCCCATTCATTTAGCATGTAGGACATTATTTGTCCATGTAGGTTTCCTTCTTTGGTTGATCCATCTTAGAATTAAATTCATATGCTTTATGTCCTTTCTTATTATATTTATAAAAAAATCCTATGAATGAAGATGTAGATTTAGGAGTACCTTTAATTTTATCTCTGCATACATTTGATGTGTGGCGTTGCTTTCCACAGTGTTTTCATGTAAGATTTCTTGGTCTTGGATTTTCACAGACATTCTTTGGATTGGCTTGATTTGATGATTCTCCATTTTCAGTAAAGCCTAGACCATTGTTGTTGTTGAATCTTCATTGTCCTTCAAGAAAATCATCCATTCTTTTATTTCTTTCTTCAGCCTTTCTGATAATTTCATTATGCTATTGCTGAAATCTAACCTCATAATTTAGTTTTTCATTCTCTTCTCTTAGTTCACCGATAGCCTGTACTCTTTCAATGAGTTCTATATTCATTCTGTTTTCTTCTTGACTCATAAGAATGATTTGATTTGTAATTTCATGGTGATGATCAACATGTCTTTGAATTTCTAACTCATTTTATTATAGCTTCTCTATAATCTTCCTTCTATCATCAATAAATAGTGTTCTTTCTATTTCATCCTGTCTAAAAAAACTCATCACATCAATCATTCTTACCATCTGGGTCTCTTAACCGATTTGCAGCATCTTCATTTTCTCTGTCAGATGTTGATTGATCTCCTTTAGATTTGTGATGTTCTCTTTTGATGTATATGATGCATTACTTGTATTTGATCCTGAAGACTCAAAGAAATCTGGAATCTCTTCTTCTTGATAATCTTTTTCATTGCTCTGAGTTGCCATACCTTTTCTCTCATCCAACAGTTCTCTCATCTTGATTCTCGCTTCTTTATGCTGTTCATAGAACATCTGGATTTCAAGCTTTTTATTCTCAATATTTTTATCAAGTTTGTACTTCTCCATTGTATGATCTTTTCTCTTAAGCCTTTAATATTTTCAAGAAGAGACTTAGCTCTGATACCAATTTTTGGGATTAATGGGAAGTAGTACTGAGAGGGGAGGGGTGAATCAGTACCTCTAAAACTTTTAACACTTTTCTCCTTTCATCATTAGAAAACAATCTTTACTATATTACCGACCATATCTGATGTTATTTCTTATGCATGCAGTATTAAATCATAAAATTAATTATATGCAACATTCATAGAAATGTTCATGAAAGTAATAAAGACATAAAACAAGATATGATATCATAGAAAACTCTTGTTAGGAAGTAAAAACTACGGTGGGGATGACACCCACAAAACTTCACTATCTGTACAATAGAAGGGAGCTGGTAAAGGCTTACAATTGATCACTTCTGATGATCTACCCTGTTAGGATTAGTAAAGTGGAGACCTATTAAGATCTACTCTGTTAAGAGCTTTTAGCAACACTAATGAAGTGTGCACTCAGTTAAGAGATTTACAATAGGACTGTTAAGTCCACCTTCCTTGAAAGGATTTCTCAAGTGTACTACACTTGTTAGAACGAGTACAATATGTTTGACTTGACTGTATGCAATCTATAATTTTTGATCACAGATCCATTAAAGCTCTCATAATATGAATATCACCTATAGTGATTGATTAATACCTTTTCCTACTCGTCGGTAGCCTGCGTTCTATTCTTGAAACTGAATTGATCCTTTTCTGTCCTTCTGCATGAATTCTCTTGTCTGATCCTTAGATTGTCTCACTGGATACAATAATCATTTAACAACATGTTCACAATAGATTGAGCATCTATTTATACAAGTATTTGGCCTATTATAGAATCATGCATTACAATGTTAACTCTAGATCCAAGGTATACAACTTGACCTTGATCTTTAGTTTGCATGTTTTAAAATAGTTATACTGATAAAAACAATAACAATTACATTGCTTTCTCCACACATAATGGCTTTAAAACAAATTAAGAAGATATATATAAAACTTCAGTGATTTATCTGACGTGGAAAGTCAGATCCACTTTTTACGAGATGTAACTAACTGTCGGTTCTTGATCGTCGGGTTGAACTGAAAGTCTGTCAGTGTTCCTTCATTGAACTGATCATTGGGTTAACTTCATCTATTGTGTTCCTCTTTTTTTTGTTTCATTAGGTTGAACTGTTGGTTACTCGTCGGGTTCCTTTGTCCTTTTTGTCATTGGGTAACACCGAATAGTGTTTTTTAGGATGCTTTGTACTTGTTAGTATCAGTAACCTTGGCATTGGGTAGTGTTGTGCCTTGTCTATCGGTGTAGTGTAAACCAATGGTGTAGATCATGTTTTTCCTTGTATATACTAATGGAAAAATATTATGTCTTTAGTTACAAACATAATAACCTTGGGCACATTGCAAGGTATTGTAAGTTGCAGGTTAATCAGAACAAACAACCTCCTATATGCTACAAATGCAACAATCTAGGGCATATAGTGAAGTTTTGCAGGTACAACAGAACTAACAATAGAAGAGGACCATATCCTATGGTTACAAAGAAGAATATTGGTGATACTGGTAAGAGTCTTGGAGAGTACAGAAGTGAATTTGAGAGTTGTTTCAATAAAACAGAAGATATCAATAATATTAAGGTATGGAAGGTAAAAGAATCTAGTGAGGATAAATTTTAGGGAGAGTCAGTAGATGCTACTGAGTCTTCTTCTGTTTCTAACATTGCTAAATCAACATATATTGCCAAGCATGGACTTAGGGGGAGCATTGGAAGAATACACCAGAAATTTATTCAGCCCCTACATTTGAGGAGTAAGCTCTTGCGAGCTTAGGGAGAGCATGTAGAGATGTTGTGGAACACATATCTATGATCACATGGTTTTATATATCTATATACTATGATCACCAGATTGCTATTCTACTAGTCTATGTGCAGAAATAAGTTCATAGGGAACTATGTCATTTTCACTCAACGAAGTACAAGGATGATAGAAAGATCATAATTGGATATCATTTGTAGAATAGAGCCTAATGAGATCAGAGCCTTGAGTAGAAATAGAGCTGGAGAAAGTAATTGAAGAGTTTGATTGAAGTAGAGATTTCACATTTCTACAGTAAAAGGTATTTAGCTCGATTACGAAGCTTTTGAAATGGATACACCTATGATCTTCGATGTTGCAGATAGACCTAGGAACAAATTCAAGAAAAAACCTTTCAAATCTACTAAGGATGACCCTAAAGGCGCATTTTCTCAAAAACCCTATGGATTTTTACATGTCAAAGATATTAGGGCATACATACATTGTAAGTTTGAAACTTTGGGAGATGAAGAGATTGCCACAAAGATGAAAAGCATGTTAGGTGATGATGGAAATATGAAAGATGAGTTTGCACACCTAAATGACGTGAGAATTATGAAGATAATTGAGCTTCATGACTTTGATGAAGAAGAATGGATAAAGATATTATTGAGAAGAGTTCATGATCAGTTCATATGGCTTGGAGATTATCTTGTGAAGATCTGCAGCAACTTTATGCATGCCATAACAGGTTTGGACAATGTTGGTATAGTACCAGTTGCTGAGAAGAATACTAAGAAGTTGGTAGAAACCCTAACACACATGCAATGGGATAGAAGAGCGATGATTGTAAACCATGTATTCCAACAAGATGTGAGATTGATTACCATGATTTTGGGCTATAAACTCCATTATAGTAGTTGACTAAATTCTATATTAGCAGGTGTAATTTTAATGGCCTATAAGATGGTGAAGGAAAACATTAAGTATAGTCTATGCGAAGTCTTAACAGAACAATTCTTTGAGAATGTGAGGCAAGTAAAGAAGGACAATTCTAAAGGATTCAAATTTGGATCTTTTTTGGTACACATGTACATTCACATTGTTCACAAATATCATGGTATGCACCCTAGAGCATGGAAAGACAATATACCTACTGGCATTCAGATTTCTCAGAGTTATAGAAGACAAAACAACACATGGGTAGATGGTGAATTGTTTGGTATGATCAAAATTCTATAGAGGGAAATGAAGGAAAGAGAAATAATTCCTGAGGCTTTAGTGGAAAAATACAAGGACTCAATCTATTTCATGGTTGAAAATGATTGTGTATTCTTTGAGGCAGTTATACCTAGAAAGAAATGGTGCTTTTCACTAGGCTATGAGGTAAGTTATGAAGTTCTAATCATGCAAGTATAACACATTTTGGCTTTAGAAGTTGATTTATCAGAGGAAAGATGGGGAACTTATGAGGATAAATCAACAAAGATTAGAGAAGAGCCGACTAGACAAGCAAGGAAGAGGAAAATAGAAAATGTAGTAGATAATTTGGCAGCCAAGGCAAGAATATACATAGAGGAAATAAAAGAAGTGAGGAAGAAGATGACAAAGAGAGCTTTCAGGTTAGCAAGCACTGCTACTACATCCTACCACCTCTTTAATTTGAGAAGATAGTTAGTCCACTTTCTACTGTGATAGATGTAACTATACCCTCACCACCATAGAAGACATGACAAGAAGAGACAACAAAGCTAGCACCTAGAAGAAACACAAGGTCCACTAAACTGGACTCACCTCCTAAGGATTAAAGGAAAAAAAGAGAAGAGAATAAAGTTGAAGAAAATTCCACTACTGTGAGACAACTTTGGAAGCCTGATATGAAAATGCTGGAGAAGAGAGTTATTGAGTAAGGGAAGCTTGTTTCATTGACAAAATACTATGATAGGTATGATGCTTCTGAAAAAATTCTTATTGAAGACATAGTTATTAAACATTTACTTGTCTTTAAGAAGAACTTATTAGAGATAGAAGGTAGTATACCTGAGGATCTGTATGAGAAATTAGAGATAAGAAAGCAATTGGCACAGAAGGAAGATGAAGTAATCAAAGAACAAGAAATTGAAGGCATGTTGCCTATTGTATATGTTAGAGAAATGTAGAGGATATGAATGAAGTTAAGCCCCTATTGAGAACCAAAACAAGACTAGTGAAGATAATGGGAAGAATATATGATGAAGTTACCGAGGAGACACAGAAAGCTATAGATAAATTCTTAATGGGAACTCAAACTGAGGACATCTCACCACATAAGGCTACTAAGCCCAGATCCATTGAGAAAGGAGAATCATCAAAGAAACCTGAGGTAAATATTGATAAACCAATGAGTGAAGATGCTAGTCAATTTGTAACTACTATGAAGCAACAATATTTCCATGTTTTTGGTGTACCCGTGTCAATGGACAATTCGTAGGATGTGAATGAACCCTTTAAGGATAATACATACATTGAAGGAATCAGTGACACAGATATGACAAAGAAAGAAAATTAGAAAGAAAAAAATGATGCGAAAATGGAAGTTTTAGTGATTAAGGTTGAAGATTATTCACCTTTATTTTTGGCAAGTGGAGACAAGTCTTTGAGCACAGATGTTGAGAACATGGACGCGGATGAGTTGATGAAGTTGTCCTTCATCACATTCAGTAAAGCTAAAGGACCTGAGTAGAAAGGAAAGAAGAGGACCAAGGTAATGAAAAGATGGTGTAGGGAACCAAATCTATATCCTTCATGTTCTTCCCTAGGATGGATTAGGATCCTTTGGGATCAGTTAAATAATGTAATAAGCCTAGTGTGAGATCTTTTGGATCCTTGGTGCAATTATAAACCATGATGCCAAAATGATCAAATGGGGATAAATTTGTGTTTTGTAGGTTATTCACTAGGTCTAAGGTCATTAGGACATGTTTTGAAGTCAATTGAGGCATTACATAAGCCTAATGTGCAAAATGTTGCAAATTGACAAAATTGTCAAAAATGTCATTTGACAACATTGACAACTTTTTAAAAAGTTGCTCGATATAATTGAAAAGTTGCAATTTTGGTTCATAAAAATTTGAATTATAGTTATGACCATTGAAACTGGTATTTAAACTTGTTTGAATCCCATCCATGGGTGGGCAATGGCTGTATGGACTTTTGGAAGAGAAAATAAATAAGAAATTTAGTTATTTTGGGTACAATCACTGTTGTTTTCATTTTAAAAATTCTGTACGGATGAAAAAATTGTTGATTTTGATTGTTTAGTGTTCTATTATTACTTTTCCTTTGGTTTGGGGTGAGTTGGTGTTATTTGGTGTGAGCACCAAAATTTACAAGTTCATTGTTTCTGTAAACCCTAGAAACTGTGGGTATTTTGGTTATGGGACCCTAACTTGATTTCCCACCATGGAAAAGGCATGGAACTTAGGGAAATGCAATTTAGGGGAGGAATTTTAGTGATTCCAGAGGCCGAGAAGTAGAGGACTCTATTTGAGGGGTTTACCACCCAACCTTAGGTCAAATATCTCTATGTATTTGACCAGGAGAGTAGGGGAAAGAGTGGTTAACTAGTCTCAGAGATTGAAGAGACTATAGGAATGGTTGGGATCGACCATTTAGAGGTCAAGAAAGAGTACTAAGGGGTTGAGGTTATTTCATGCACCCATCTTCATACCATTTCTTTGTATTCCAAGCCGGGTCTGGCCAATTAGGCCTATGGATAGAGTGAGGGTTTGATGATGTAGGAGTGAAGTCAGAATTCCATCTATTAGGGCCTGAAGGAGAAGGATAAATAGTATCCTAAAAGGTAAGGATCTTACCAAGCCCTTTGGAGAAGTTGGAAGTTATCCACTAAAAATAGTGTAGAAAAGGCTACAAAGAAGACTGTCCTAGATTGAGTAGGATAGGTTTTGGGTGTTTAAGAAATCTACCAATGAGTGATTCTAGGTGTATTACATTAGGATAAGACCTTCCCACCATTAGATTGCATTCCCATATAGTTTGGATATAAAATCCTCTATTTTTTTCATTTGAGGGAAATGATCCCTAAAGCCCAAATTGGATCTAAGTTGTGAGAAGTCCCTAGGAGTCAGGGAGAGTTGTGGCAAGGTAAGTCCACTTAAGAGAGGAGGTATAGACCCTCTAAAAGTTATTGGATCAAAGGAGGAGGCTGAAGGAAGGGATTGGAGGTTCTTCTAGGCAAAGAAGACTAATCAGGGTATTGTGGCTGCTTTCTCTACATCAAGTGGTATCAGAGCCACTAAGAACTTGATTGGAAAGAAGAAGTGATTACAAGATGTCTAAAAATGAAGATGGAGAGAGGGAGATCCCTCTGAGAATAACCAATTTTGAGTTGTCTAAATTGGTCAAGGAACAAATGGCAGAAAGCCAGGCAGTGAGAGAAGAGAACAGAGCCATGAAGAGAGAGTTGGATAAACTAAGAGGGAAAGTAGATAGAGGAGTACAAGAAAATTGTGAAGAAGAGGAAGAAGGTGAAGAGGAAGAACCTCTACTAGATAGACAAGCACTGCCTACAGATTGGAGAGACATGTTGGAAGCCCTTGAGAAGTTAGGGATAAAAGACACCAAGGCTAATATCCCTATGTTTTGTGGTAAATTAAATACAAAATAATGTGTGGATTGGATTGAAGCCCTAGACAATCACTTTGAATGTGATAGGGTACTTGAGAACCATAGAGTGAAAATTGCAAAGTAAAAAATGAAGGGCTCGGCCCTTGGTTGGTGTAACTTCCTTCAGAATGAGAGACTTGATGAAGGGAAGGAAAAAATAGCCACCTGGAGGAGAATGAAGATAGAGTTCAAGAAGAAATTCATACCTAAAGACTATGAAATCCTAATGCACTAGAAGTTACAAGGTCTAAGGAAAAATGACTTGGATGTGAGTGCATATAATGAGGAGTTTCACAAACTCACTTTGAGAGCCAAAGTTCCTGAGAATGAGAAGCAGAAGTTGGCTAGGTACTTGAATGGGCTCAAGTACTCCATAAGAGATGAGTTGGCTTTGTTCAACCCCAAGACAATGCATCTATGCTATCAAATGGAACTAAAGATAGAGGATAAACAAAGGAGGAAGAGTGACTCCCAAAATAGAGGGAGAGGTGGAAATTTTAGAGGTAGAGGAAGGTTTGGTGGTAGAGGACCATCTAACAATTTTTTTGGAGAATCTAGTGGTCAAGAAAACCATGAAGGGGAGACAAAACCTAGAGGAGGATTAAGAGGAAGGAGACCCAATGGGAGAGGAAGATTCAGAGGAAGAACACCAGGAGTATTGACTGGAAGATGTTTTACTTGCAATCAAACAGGACACCAGTCTTCTAGATGTCTAGAGAAGAATGAAGGGAATAACCAAGGCAGAGAAATGAGAGCCCACCTTGCTCAAGAAGAAGACACAAAAAGTGTGCAGGAGCCAAGAGGGAATGTAGATCCATAAGAAGGAGAATGCCTGATGTTCAAAAGGACTCTATTGAAGATAGTTGCAGAAAAAGAACCACCTTAGAGAAAGACTCTCTTTAGGACAACATGCAAGGTGAAAGGTAAAGTGTGTAAGGTAATAGTAGATTTTGGTTCAAAAGATAATCTAGCATCCATATAAATTGTTAGAAATCTTGGTTTGAAGAAATTACCTCACCCTAACCCCTATAAGGTCTCATGGTTAAAAAAAGAGCAACAAGCTCTTGTGAATGAACAAGTTTATGTGAAGTTTCACATAGGAGACTACAAAGACAAGATATTGTGTGATGTTGCAGAAATGGATGCCTCCCACCTATTACTAGGAAGGCCTTAGTATGATGTGAAATCAAGACATGATGGGAGAAGAAATGTTTATGTTCTTACCAAGGATGGAAGGGAGTATACAATGATACCCTTACTAGATGATGGGAAAGAAACACACCAAGTGACTAGTGTGTTAGTTGTAGGAGGAAAGGAGTTTTTGAAGACTCTTAAGGGAAAAGACACTCCTTGTTTTTCCATTATGGTAAAACCAAGAAGAGATCTAAAGAAAGTAGCAAGAGAAAAGGAACAAGAGAGGCAAGTAGGACCTAGGGAAGTACAATTTTTTTTTAAGATGTACAAGGAGATCATTGCAGACAGTACCACAGATACACTTCCACCGGTCAGAGATGTAAGTCATTGTATTGATCTTATACCAGGGTCCACATTGCCTTATAAGGCTACATATAAATTGACACTAGATCAGAATGAGGAGTTGGCTAGACAAGTTGAAGAATTGCTTAAGAAAGGATTCATTAGAAGGAGCATTAGTCCTTGTGCAGTCCTTGCACTATTGGCTCCAAAGAAAGAGGGTACATGGAGGTGATGTACTGACTCTAGGGCCATAAAAAAGATCACTATCAGATATATATTCCCTATGCCTAGAATGGAGGACTTAATGGATTGCATAGGAGGGGCTAGATATTACTCCAAGTTGGATTTAAAGAGTGGGTACCATCAGATCTGAATTAGACAGGGGGATGAATGGAAGAGTGCATTCAAGACAAATGAAGGGCTCTATGAATGGTTGGTGATGACCTTTGGCCCCTCAAATGCTCCAAGAACATCCATGAGGCTCATGAATGAAGTATTGAAACCTTTTATTAATCATTTTGTGGTTATATATTTATATGACATATTGATTTTTAGTAAGAATAGAGAAGAACATCTAACCCACTTGGAGATGATTTTGGAAAGGCTCAAATAGGAAAATTTAAAGGCCAATTTGGGAAAATGTGTCTTCTTGCAGGAAGAGTTGGTGTTCCTTGGATTTGTCATATCAAAGGGAAATCTCAAAATGGATCCAGAGAAGGTGGAAGCCATACTCAATTGGCCCACACCAGGGACTGTTAGTGAGGTAAAAAGTTTTCATGGACTAGCCAATTTTTATATAAAGTTTAATAGAGCTTTTAGAAATATTTGTGCCCCTATCATTGACACAATAAAGGGTGGAAGAAAGTGTCATTTTGTATGGACAAATGAAGCAGAGAAATATTTTGAGTACTTGAAAAGGAGGGTAGCAGAAGAACCCATATTAGTTTTGACTGATTTCAAGAAAACATTCATAATAGAATGTGGTGCTAGTAATAGAGCCATAGGGGGGGTCCTAAGTCAAGAAGGAAAACTAGTAGCCTTCTTTAGTGAGAGGTTGAATGAGGAAAAACAAAGGTATTCAACTTATGATTTGGAAATGCATGCAATGGTTTAGTCTTTAAGGAAATTAAGGCATTATTTGTTGCCTAAGGAGTTCATAGTTTATACTGATAATCATGCTTTGAGATTTTTGAATAGATAAGACAAATTGAACCACAGACACATTAAGTGGGTGGAATACATCCAAGCATACAATTTCACCATGAAACACAAGAACGGTATAACCAATAAGGTTGCAGATGCCCTTAGTAGAAGGAATTTGACTATTCAAGAAGTCAGTTTGGAAAGTGTTGGAATCAATTCCATGAAGGAGATGTATGAGTAGGATGAAGACTTTTCAGAGGAATACCAAGTATGCAAGGATATGAGTGACAAATATCACAGTGATTTTGCAGACTAAATGTTATAGGAGGAATTGCTTTTTAGAGGAAGTAAAATTTGTATTCCAAGGGGATACATGAGAGAAAAAATCATAAGGGAGAAGCATTAGGGAGGCTTAGGAGGTCACTTTGGATTGGACAAAACTTTGGAGATGGTAAGAAGGTTCTATTTCTAGCCCAAAATGCAGACAAAGGTAAGAAAATTTGTTCAGAAGTGCATGGTTTGTCAGAAAGCCAAGGGTAGATCATCAAATGCAGGATTGTATAACCCTTTACCCATCCCAATGAAGCCTTGGGATTCCATCAACATGGACTTTGTATTGGACTTACCAAGAACCAAACATGGATATGATAGTATCTATGTGGTAGGTTTTCCAAAATGGCCCATTTCCTACCTTGCAAAACAACACATGATGCCTCTCATATAGCAGGGATATTCTTCAAATAAGTAGTGTGATTTCATGGATTGCCAATGAAAATAGTATATGACAGGGATACAAAATTCCTTGGACTTTTTTGGAGAGCACTATGGAAAAGTCTAGGGACAAATCTATCATACTCATCGACATATCATCCTCAAACAGATGGCCAGACATAGTTCATAAATAGGTCACTGGGGAACCTATTGATATGTATGATAAAATACCATGGAGCTACATAGGATGAAATAATACCATAGACATAATTTTCCTATAATGACTCAGTGAATAGGAGCACTGGTCATAGCCCATTTCAACTTGGATATGAGACACACCCTAGAGGTGTAATATAGTTAATAAATATCAGTAGTATGGAGAGAAAGAGTGCACAGGTAGAATAATTTGAAGAAGTCATGAAGGAAATTCACTAAGAGGTTAGGAGTAGACTTGAACAAACTTCAAGGAAATACAAAGAGATAGCGGATACAAGAAGAAGGGATGTGTAGTATAAGGTAGGGGACATGGTGATGATCCACCTTTGAGCATAGAGACTTCCTAAAGGGAAGTATACCAAATTGATGATGAAGAAGTTGGGACCCTTCAAGATATTGCATAAATGTGGCAATAATGCCTATAAAATTTATTTACCTCCAGACATTGGATTGTCTAACACCTTCAATGTATGTGATATTTATGCCTACAAAGGTTTTGATGTCTTTGATGCAGGTCTATAAGGAACACAAGAAGTTGCAGAACTTCAATAACTTCCTCAAAAAAATCAACATGTAGTTGAAGTTCTCTTGGACACAAGGGTCAGTAAAAAAACTAGGAGGAGAGCATATCAGGAGTATCTAATCAAGTGGAAGGACAAGCCATTGGAAGATGCTACATGGCTAACATAAAGGACATTGAGAAGATGGGCCTAAAAATTGCACACATTACAACTCAAGGGACTTGAGTTTCAATGGCCCGAGGTGTATGGCATAGGGAACCAAATATATATCCTTCATGTTCTTCCCTAGGATGGATTAGGATCCTTTGGGATTAGTTGAATAATGTAATAAGCCTAGTGTGAGATCTTTTGGATCCTTGGTGCAATTATAAACCAGGATGCCAAAATGATCAAATGGGCATAAATTTATGTTTTCTAGGTTATTCACTAGGTCTTAGGTCATTAGGACATGTTTTGAAGTCAATTGAGGCATTACATAAGCCTAATGTGCAAAATGTTGCAAATTGACAAAATTGTCAAAAATGTTGTTTGACAACATTGACAACTTTTTAAAAAGTTGCTCGGTATGATTGAAAAGTTGCAATTTTGGTTTGTAACAATTTGAATTATAGTTATAACCATTGAAAATGGTATTTAAACTTGTTTGAATCCCATCCATGGGTGGGAAATGGATGTACAAACTTTTGGAGGAGAAGAAAAATAAGAAATTCAGTTATTTTGGGTATACTCACTGTTGTTTTCATTTTTCAGATTCTGTATGGATTGGTATGGATGAAAAACTTGTTGATTTTTATTTTTTAGTGTTATATCATAAATTTTCCTTTGGTTTTGGGTGATTTGGTGTTGTTTGGTGTGAGAACCATAATTTACAAGTTCACGGGTTCTGTAAACCCTAGAAATTGAGGGTAATTTGGTTATGGGACCCTAACTTGCTTTCCCACCATGGAAAAGGCATGGCCCTTTGGGAAATGAAATTTAGGGGAGGAATTTTAGTGATTCCAGAGGCCCAAAATTAGAGGACTCCATTTGAGGGGTTTACCACCCAACCCTAGGTCAAATATCTCTATGTATTTGACCAGGAGAGTAGGGGAAAGAGTGGATAACTAGTCTCAGAGATTGAAGAGACTTTAGGAATGGTTTGGATCAACCACTTAGAGGTCAGGGAAGAGTCTTAAGGGGTTTATTTTATTTCATGCACCCATCTTCATACCATTTCTTTGTATTCCAAGCCGGGTCTGGCCAATTAGGTCTGTAGACAGAGTGAGGGTTTAATGCTACAGGAGTGAAGTTAGAATTCCATCTCTTGGGGTCTAAAGGAGAAGGATAAAGGGTAACCTAAAAGGTAAGGATATTACCAAGCCCTTTGGAGAAGTTGGAAGTTATCCACTAAAAATAGTGTAGAAAAGGCTCCAAGGAAGACTGTCCTAGATTGAGTAGGATAGGTTGTGGGTGTTTAGGAACTCTACCAGTGAGTGATTCCTAGTGTATTAGGTCAACATAAGACCTTCCCACCATTGGATTGCATTCCCATATAGTTGGGATAGAAAATCATTCATTTTTTTCATTTGAGGGAAGTGATCCCTAAAGCCCAAATTGGATCTAAGTTGTGAGAAGTCCCTAGGAGTTAGGGAGAGTTGTGGCAAGGTAAGTCCACTTAAGAGAGGAGGTATAAACCCTCTATAATTTATTGGATCAAAGGAGGAGGCTTAAGGAAGGGATTGGAGGTTCTTCTAGGCAAAGAAGACTAATCAAGGTGTTGTGGCTGCTGGCTCTGCATCACAAGAGAATTAGACACCTTGAACAAACTACTTCCAACACCTATTGTTTTTTAGGGAAAAGATGATACATAGAACCTGGACAAGGAACTTGATGACTTTGACAGTCACTATGAGTCTTTAGAGAATATTGCAAAAGAGAATTCTAAAAATAAATATCTTGAGAAGAAATTGGAGGAAGTATGCAACTCTATTTCTTGGGACTTGGGCATATTGAAAAAGACCACATTACAGACAAAAGGTTGTGTTGTGCAAGGTAGGAAGATATACAATTATTGTGCCAACCGTATCAGTCATATCAAAAACATTGAGGACATAGTAGGTAAGGACAAATCTACTTTGGATAAGTTGATGGACAGTTGTGAGGCCTCCTCATAATCTTTATTGGAGATAGACAGAGAGATGTCCAAGTTTTTGGACAAACTGAGTATTCTTGATATTGAAAGAGGGAGACTTATGACAAGATGTGGTTTTCTTAAGAGGCTAATCACTCCCAAGCTATCAATTCTTGAGGCTCATATCTCTGACACATAGAAGACAACACATGCCCTTACAACAAATATTCCTACTGACTTGAAGGCAATAGAGACCTCTTCATTTGCATTGAACAGACTGATTCATGTTAGCCAAATTTTGGTGAAGCCTTGGACAAAGGAAGTGAAGATCTTGGAAGACTCTTTCCAAGATGTATTAAAGCTGGTTTAATTCTCTGGTAATCAGTTGTACAATTTTGATGCATTCTACATTTTTGTATACATTTTCCATTGATGTCAAAGGGAAATAAGAGAAGAAAAATAGATATATAAAAATGGATATATGTAAAGAGATAAAAATGAACATATATCTTTTTGGTATTAACACTTAGTAATTTTTCACTAAGTGTTGCCATCAATTCCAAAGGGAGAGATTGTTGACAAGTGATACATTTATGGAGTGATTTGATACACTTGAGGGTTTTCATTTATGGAAACACATTCAGAATGATGATCGATTGAAGTTGTTTATAGTTTTGGGTATACAGTTAAAAAATGACTAAGTACAGTAATTAGAAATACAAAGTACAATGGTACAGTTTTGGACAATAAATATGAAGTATGATGCATGGAGACATGCGTGCTTAGAGGAAGAAATTTTGGAGTATGTATGACCTACTGGTAAGGTCTCTTGAGTTTTGGTGTTGATCACAGTCATGAGTTACAACATTTTAAAGTCATGCAAAGATAGAGGAACAGGGATACAAGACAGGTGGACAGTCGCGATGATTGAGGGAGTATGTCATGGACTCCTAGCATGCTAAGTTGGATTATGAGTGTGGATCACCTATTCTTTGATAATGTATGGTTGCCAAATTTGTATTTAATCTTTGAGTATATATTAACTCTATTTTGTAATGTATTTGAGAGTCGATTGAATGATGTAATACATACATACATACATACATACATATACATATACATATACATATACATATATCTATATATATATATATATATATATATATATATATATATATATATATGAAGAGATTTTTNATATACATATATATATATATATATATATATATATATATATATATATATATATATATATATATATGAAGAGATTTTTGTAAAGCGAAGTAAGTGTGAAAGTGATGAGATGATATGAAGAAGATGGAATGCATGGATGCATTGTGATGTAAGACAAATGCAAGCTACAGCTGAAACTATCTAAGCATAGCTGATGCTTGTAATGTTCATAACTTAGATTTGATTATAACAGAGCTATTCCTAATTGTAAGAACAGTGTTATCAGTATACCTATACCAGGGTTTTGTATTCTCCTAATAGGGAAATGTACTAATGTAATATTCTTCTCCTAATAGGGACACTATATTTTTAGTGCATATTTGTGGGTACCATCCCCACCAAGGTTTCCCCTTGGCCAGGGTTTCCTCGACATCAATTCATGGTGTTATGAGTTATGTGTTGTATTCTTATGTTATTTTCATTTCAGTAATTATATGGTTAAGTTGAAAACTATTAAGTTCATGTTTAAAGTGTTGTAATACTGATTCATCCCCATCTCATTATTACTTAATCCTAACAGAAACAACCCTGTGCACCAAAAAGTCGAGATGAATTTCTTGATAAACTTAAGAAGAATGGAGGATTTGCAGGGATAAATTATTAAAAGTATGATACAAAGAGTGTTGAAGACAAGGTAAAGATAGAAGATGCTGTTGTCTTCACATTAAAAAAATTTAGAAACACACCTGTTGAAGTTACCAATTTTCTACCTGATGATCTATATAATAAAATTGATGCAAGATGAAAGTATGCACTGACTTTAGAAAAAAAAAGGAGGGAAAGATCTCTAGTACTAACTATACCTGAGATGGCTTTTCCCAAAATCAATGAAGCATTGAAAAAGTACTCTGATATATTTCTTGTCAAGGGAAGATCACTAAGCATCATGATCAGAGAATTAGATGCAGTACAAAAGGAAACTGATGATAAGTGGAGAGAAAATTTCCTTGCAATCAAGGCAATCGAGTCAGAAGAAGAGAAATTAAATGATGATAAAGTTGATGAAATGGTTAGAGAAGATCAAAGTAAGATTGATCCTATTTATTTAGCACTAGATAAGGATGAAATCATAATTGAAGACATCTTTGATAAAGACCCAACTGAAGATATATCACAAGATGAAGATATCATGGCTACCAAGGAAAAAGAGATATAATCTATTGATATCAATGATAATGCTATAGAAATGATAATGAATCTGGTTTTACAACAAGTGCATGATTATCTTGAAAGTCATGTAGGTATGCCTAAAGTTTCCAAAAATAAAGAGGATAAGACTACCGAACAACAGAAGGAGACAAAAAAAGAAGCAACCAAGGAACATAAGGAGACCAAGACAAACACATAACATAATATCGAGCCACTTCCCTCTACTGAGAATAAGGAACAACAAAAAGTGCAAGAAAAGGAGAAGCCAAAGAAAAAAGAAGAGAAGAAAGAGGAAAAAAATGAGAAAGAAGGAAAAGAGAAGAAACATGAAAAGAAGAAAGAGTACAAGCAAGAAGAGAAAAGAGAAGAAATCACAACAGGTAATTCAAATGAGGCTACATATGATGTACTGAAGGCATCACATTGCCCAAAATTATCTACTAGTTAAAGAATTAAGGTTGAAATGAATAAGTCAAATAAAAGAAAGCAAGTTGACTTGAGACAACCAATTACTATACATAAGGTAGACATCTCTTTACTTAGTCCAACATAATTATCTAAATTCAGAGATCTACTAATGAAAAAAGAATCCCAAGATAAATTGTTGGAAAAGAAACAAAAGACTACTGTGTTAGAGAGTGTAAAGGATATACTACAGGAGATTGTCCTTGATGCACATGTAAATGAAAAGGGCAGTCTAATCAGTCAAGTGGAAGAGTTAGCTAAGCAATTCAAAGAACCGAGTAAGGAAACCATCTAGTACCTAATGAAAGGGCATGAGAAGAAAATGGAGCATCAAATCATTGAACATATCCTAAAGAGTGTTGCACTAGACAAGGTATCACTTTCTAAATAATCTACAGACCTGGAGAATAAAATGAATGATATTATTTCATCATTTCATAGACTTTGTTCAATATCTAAATTTATTGAGGAGATTAGAAAGAAATTTGACTCTACGGAGAAAGAGATGACTGAGCAACTAAATCAGAATAGAAGAGAACAAGATAAGAATGGAACTACTTGAGCTACAAGCACTTCTGATTCCCCAAATAGAATCCAAGAAAAACCATCTACAGAAGGCCAAAGATTTGGTCATGATGCAGGAGCGTCCTGGGTGTAAGGGCAATCTTGCATCACCCAAAAATATGTGTTTTTCTATTCAATAAGGGCTATTTTGTACAAAGTTGCTATTTTTGGAAACTTAATATTTTTAGTAAGTTGGTCGTTTGAACTCAGAATGTTCTAATTTTCCAGGTGAAGGTTCATCTTAGTCATATAAGAATGCCAGTTGAATTGCATTGCCAGATCATCTGTATTGGTGAAGTCATTAAGGATTTACTATTGAGATTTTAGGGTGCAAAATCTTTGAGCTCAATTTTCAGGACCTTAGAGGCTCCGGATCGAGGTCGAACCCTTGGTTGACTAGTGCTTTGTAAGTTAGGCACTGTAGATCGCGATCTCCCCTTTTCAGAAAGTGGTTATAATAGCCAAACGGAGCTACGGTTCAAAAGTTATGGCTTCCAGAAGTTGGGCTACCTAATCTCATGTTTTGTAAAGATTTAAAGCCGACCCTTTTGTAATAAAAGTGAAAAATAATTAAATGCTAAGGGTACTTGGCCTTAATGGCTAGATTTCTGGAACCTTCTCGAGCGGTGGAAATTGCCTATATAAAGAAGGCCCGTAGTGTTGTCTAGGGCAGTTCTGGGTAGATCTGGGTAATAATTTGAGGCTTTTTCCTACAGAATATTGTAAGGGGAATGCCCATGTGGCTTTGCATATTG
>MU228531.1:2192176-2207094 GCA_018584345.1 Thuja plicata | reverse complement strand
AGAATTGAATCTAAGAATGAAGCTATGATATTCAAATAGATATGCAATTGTAATTCAAATGTAGCAAGTATGTAAATATGAAATCTTGGACTCAATAGAAACCATAAACCTCCATGATTATATGCTTTGAATCCACCTTTAAGAGAAGGAATGAGTTTTTGAGGATTCACAAAGGATCTTGAAGGAAGATCACACCACCATGATGGCTAGATCTAGGGTTGAATGATGAATCTTGAATGTTTGAACCTAATACCTTCAAAGGATTGAAAGCTTGAATCCTTGATCTTCAATGGAGAACTTGAATGCTTAAGAGGAAGACTTAAACATCTTGAAAGCTTGAGAACATGTAGAAAAATGGATACTTCTTGACAAAATCTTGGTTAGAGCTTTTTGTACTTAGAAGACTTCTTTTTGCTCAATATTGCTTAGAGAAAATGAGAGGAGAAAACTTCCTTTTATATGAAATTAGGGCACAATATTATAAGGAGGCCAACATAGGAGAATTAAATTCCAATTAGACCCATGCCCCTAGAAGAGGACATATATTAAATATAATTTAGGATTTTCCACTTCAGAACCCAAAACAGTCGACCCAAAAGTGGGAAAAATGAATTTTTGATGACCTCCGAAAGCCGACAAGCTTCCAGATTTGGAAGGGGGACCCAGGTCAAGGTCAAGGTCAACCCTGACCTAGGTAAAGGTTTATTTTGACCCTAACCTAGTTCAAGGTTGAGGTTTACCTTGACCTAGGGGGTCAGAACCCTTGGAAAAAGTGCCAGGTGGGATAGAAGGTGCTTGGAGAGGCCCAATCATGGTCCTAAACAGGCACAAAAGAAGGAGATGATGTAGAAAGGAGGGGAAAGTATGATTGTGGTCAAAAATATCCCCTAAGGAGGGATAAATATTCTTATCATGGAAGTGTTTCCATTTTAAGATGATACATTAAGCCCCCACTTTAGCGGAAGTATGGATATCGAACATGTTTTCGGTAAAGTTAGAAGAAAGACTCTGGTGGATTGCAACGAGGTAGAGCATCACTAGGTCAAGGACATGAGCCCTTAGAACAAGGATTCTAACTCAAAATACATGCATAAATATATTAAAAATAAAGAGCAATCAATCATAGAAACATACGTGACTACATAAGCAAGACAAGAACAACACTATAGATAACATAACTTCATGATCTAATCTTGCTAGCATGAAAGTGAAAGAGAGAGAAGGAAAAGTGATTACCTTGCCTAGTAAGATGCCCATCTTTCTATGAATCACAAAGGAGGGAGAGCCCAAAAGGTTCACCCATAAACTATACTTGTAATTGTAATGCGTCTTCTGACAGCTTTTGAAAATATCCATAGATCCACATTCTTGTATCACTATGAATATAAAATGCGTGTCTCTTCAAGATTTAACAACTTATGTGAGTTACCTTCCAAGGATTTAGTATATTATAAAATTTAAAAGGGTGCATATCTCTTTAGGATTTAGCAACTTATGTGTGTTACCTTCCAAGGATTTAGCAAAAATAAAAGTAAAAATGTGTGTCTCTTTAGGATTTAGCAACTTATGTGCGTTACCTTCTGAGGATTTAGCATAAAATAAAAGTAAAAATGTGTGTCTCTTTAGGATTTAGAAACTTATGTGCATTACCTTATGGTGATTTAGCATGCTACAAAATGTAAATTAATGTAAACTATAGTTCAAGGGAGACCCTATATATGCCCCCCTCCTTATCATGACTACCCACTAGGCAGGATAAGGAAGAGACAAGAGGATACCTACTTCACAAGGTAAGGAGATATCCAACTTAACAACAATGTATACCATTTTCTTAGCGAAGAGCCTTGATCCTTACATCCAAGAACATAGATAATCATGAAATGGATATTGTTGCTTATGGAAAAAGGATCCTCAAAAGGGAAGAGATCTTATCAACAAGAGCCCCCACCATAGAGGAGTGCCTAGGATAAAATGTCATCTTCTAAAGAAAAGAGGGACCAAAGATTCAATTAGAAAGCCCCCTGTAATCAAGAGGAAGGTGAATCTTAGGATGAAGGAATCAAACTCTAACCCAAAGAAAGAGCAAGAGTTTATCAAAAGCATAGTTTGCAAAATAAAAAAGAGGTGATGACCTAGGACATTTACCTCTCATATAAGAGGATATCCATAGTAAAAAACATACATCTTTATAAGGAAACAATGTTATATGATAGACAAATGCCACTAAGCTAAGGAAAGTGAATCCTTAGATAGAGGAAGAAGGAAAATACCTTGCCCCCCAGGTGTGAAGGCAAGGGAGATATAAAATTATATGAAGAGATTTCATAGCGAAGAGATATATTTACAAAACAAATGTCCTAGAAAAGATATCATGAATGATTTATAGGGATAGAAGATAGAAAGAATAACCAATTAAACTCAAAAAAAAATACATGCTAAGAGTAAAATGGATCTTAGAAGTCTGGAATAAAATACCTCTTGCCCCCCAGTGAATAGAAAAGAGGAGAAATGCAATCTAACTTGTAGAAGAATGAGGGGAATGCCCTATATCAAAATTATGAAGAAATTGTAATACTGCACGGGAATGAGATATAATTCCCAAAGCAGCTCTTTCTCTAAAATATAGCTTGAAATGCACACAATAAAGAAGTAAATGTTTATTAATATAATGAAAAGGAAATTTATATTTAGAGAGAGCATTTATCAAAATAGGTTTGAAGATTTCTTTTTTGGAATTCATTAATTGAACATACACTTCTTAGCCACATCTTGAGGAGTATCATGGTGATCTAAAGAAGGTGTTGGAAGAATAACATGAAGAGGAGGATGGTGGTTAAGATCCACTACCTTGATTGGAGGAGGTTGGATACCTATGCCATGCATATCTTGTTTAGGAGATGAATGAATTGGGTTTTTAATGCCTTGTTCATTGATACCAAGTCCTAAACCTTTATAACCTTGTTTATCTACCATAGTACATCCGGTAGTGTACCTATCTTGAAAAGCTTCAATAGGAGGAGATTGATTATGGTGTTCATGAGAAAATGTTGTGTATGGTGGAATGATAGGATTAGAAAAGGTTTCCTTGTTTTTCCCTTTATCATCATGGATTGGATAGGGAGGTGAAGGTAAATGAAAGAATTCTCAAACATTAATATCATGGATCCTATCTTGAGCCCCATCATAAGTGTGGGAAGAACTAGGGATTGAAGGTGGAGAAATGGAAATAGGAATATTTGGAATTGCATTAGGCATGATAGGATTAGGAAGATTAGGAGGTGAGGTATCATCTACCCAATTCTTCACATAATCCAAAAGAGTAATAATTCCACTGCACAAATCCTCAATGAAAGTTTTGAAAGTAGGAAAACTAGTATTGGTTAATCTCAAAATAGCATAAGAAAGTGAAACATGGAGATTAAAAAACATGATGAAATGGATGATACTCTCATAGACATCATAAGTACTATAAAGAGATGCTAAAAGAAGCATAATAAGAAAAATAGCCATACACCAAAAGATCTTCATAATGAATGAGATGCAAGAAGTGTTGTATTTTTTTTGAATATATATATTTTTTGTATTTTATAATGCAAGAGCATAAAAGAGAACTAATTTAATATGTATGTGAGAGCTAATGTGAGAGGCAAAGAATCTAACACCAACAAGAAAGAGTTGTCTATCTCGGGTTCACCAAAATGTAAAGGAAAGAAAATTTTGATTGTTTGTGTTGGTTAGGGGTGTTATATTTCCTTAACCTTTACATTTAATTGTTGTTTTGAATGTGATATTGTATTTTTGATTAAGAATAAAAGGGGGAAGGAAGATAATATGTTCCTCTTTTATCCCTAAATGCACAAATGAAAGATCCAAATTGATTAACCCTAAAGTAGGATCAATGCACAAATGAATCAACCATCCGAAAATGAGAGAAAGGAAGAAGATCTTAAATTATATTTTATTATTAAGTAGATATTATATGTAAAAGTAATTGAGAAGGATGAGAGGAAGTACTAACCTTAAAGAATTTCAAATCAAAGAATTCTATTTTCTGAGGTCTGTACTCTATTTCTGGAAAATCTAAAGTATGATCCAGAACAGGAACGCAGAGACAAACAAAACCTAGAAATATTTTTTTGATATGACACCATCTCATGAAAAAGGTTGACCTTGACCCACTAATATCACCCCTAACCCAATAATATTGACCCTGACCTACACAGGTCCGACAGAAAATCTATTCGCGGATCCTGATAGTTCGCTGAAAAGGGTATCCAGATCTTAGTTCAAATATTCAATCCTGAACTTGTACCTACAAGAAAAAGAGATTTGTTTGAAGGAGGGGAGGGGTTTACCTTATTCAAACTCCAATTTAGGAATTAACCTTGAAATCAATAAAATATATAATGCTAGCAAGTAGTAGAATTGAATCTAAGAATGAAGCTATGATATTCAAATAGATATGCAATTGTAATTCAAATGTAGCAAGTATGTAAATATGAAAGATTGGAATCAATAGAAACCATAAACCTCCATGATTTTATGCTTTGAATCCACATTGAAGAGAAGGAATGAGTTTTTGAGGATTCACAAAGGATCTTGAAGGAAGATCACACCACCATGATGGCTAGATCTAGGGTTTGAGTGATGAATCTTGAATGTTTGAACCTTATCCCTTCAAAGGCTTGAAAGCTTGAATCCTTGATCTTCAATGGAGAACTTGAATGCTTGAGAGGAAGACTTGAAAACCTTGAAATCTTGAGAACATGTAGAACAATGGATTCTTCTTGACAAAATCTTGGTTAGAGGTTTTTGTACTTAAAAGACTTCTTTTTGCTCAATATCGCTTAGAGAAAATGAGAGGAGAAAACTTCATTTTATATGAGATTAGGGAACAATATTCTAAGTAGATAAAAATAGGAGAATTAAATTCCAATTAGACCCATTCCCCTAGAATAGGACCTATATGAAATATAATTTAAGATTTTCCGCTTTGAAACCCAAAATAGCGAACCCGGAAGCAGGAAAAATGAATTTTTGATGACCTCCGGAAGCCGACAAGCTTCCAAATTTGGAAGGGGGACCCAGGTCAATGTCGAGGTCAACCTTGACCTAGGTCAAGGTCAATTTTGGCCAGACCTAGGTCAAGGTCGAGTTCAACCCTGACCTAGGTCAAGGTCGAGGTTGACCTTGACCGAGGGGGTCAGAACCCCTGGAAAAAGTGCCAGGTGGGATAAAAGGTGCCTGAAGAGCCCCAATTAGGTTCCTAAATAGGCACAGATGTAGGAGATGATGTAGAAAGAGGGGACATTATAATGGTGGTCAAAAACATCCCCTAAGGAGGGCTAAACATTCTTATCATGGAAGTGCTTCCATTTTAAGATGATACACTCTATTATGTCTTTACTCCCTCTGAGCTATTTGATCTTCTTTTTCTCCCTCTATGTTCATTCTTCATCTTTCTCTCTTAATATCTTTTACTTACTCATTCTCCATTAATCATATGTACTCATCAATTATGCATTCTGCCTCTTTGACAATAATGCCAAAGTTTCATACTCCTAAAAACTTGTTTAGGCAATGGATCATACCTTGCATGTATTGATAACTCATTTCATACATAATTACTTTACACAAATTTAGTCAACACCTTAGGTGTGAACACTAGCATCAACTCACAAAATAGATATTCTATTGAGTCTTAGAATTGATACAACATGAATATTTCTCTAATGAATGTTGGATAGGAGTAGGACCCCTAATTTACCTCTGAGATAATCAAAAGCATCCTTTGGTAGTGGCTTAGTGAATATATCTACTAATTTCTCCTTTGAGTTCACATACTCCAACATTACATGCTTGTCTTGAACTTGTTCTCTCAAGTAATGATACTTGATATAAATGTGCTTGGTCTTAGAATGCATCGCCAAATTATTTGATATGTTTATATCACTTGTGTTATCATGAAAAATAGTAACTAGATTGGTAATATCCTCTTGCATACCTTCTAGTATCCATTTGATCCATACAATTTTTTCACAATTCATAGCTACAAAAACATATTTAGCCTCCACAGTAGACTGTGATATACAACTCTATTTCTTACTCAGCCATGTAACTAGTATTTCTCCTAAAAAGAAATCTCCCCTACTTGTAATTTTCTATCACCAATATTTTTGGCCCAATCAGCATCAGTGTGCACTATTAACTCAAAAGTTCCCCCTTTCTTGTATAGTAGACCAAAGTCCTAGGTTCCTTTGAGATATCTAAATATTCTTTTAATTGAAGATATGTGTGATTCATTTGGATTGACAGAAAATCTTGCAACAATACCAACTGCATGAGCTATATCAGGTCTATTGTGTACACCATATTATAGCTTACCAATCATTGATTGGTAGAGTGTCTCATTCTCTTCCTTCGAATCATCTTCTTTTGATAATGTGCAACCAGTAACCATTACTGTTCCAACCGGCCTTGAATCTTCCGTCCCAAAAGTCTTTAGGATCTCTTTGATGTACTTTGATTATGTGATGTAGATCCCATCCTTTACTTGTTGAATCTGTAGTCCAAGAAATAATTTAATCTCTCCTATTATGGACATCTCAAATTCCTTTCTCATCTCTTCAGTGAAAGATTTGCATAATGTGTTATTGCCTCCAAAAATAATATCATCAACAAATATCTCAGCAATAAAAATCTTGTTAGTACTATAAAATTTGAGATCACATTACTATTGTCACTTGTTCTTTGAAATCCAATCTTGATTAGATATGCATGTAATCTTTCATACCAAGCTCGGGGTGCTTACTTCAAACCAAATAGTGCCTTGTGTAGTTTGCATACCATGTCCTAGTTAGTCTTCTCAACAAATCCTTCAGGTTTTTCTATATAAACTTCTTCTTCAAGAATACCATTAAGAAATGCAGACTTGACATCCATTTGATGTAATTTAAATCCTTTGTAAGATGCATATGCTAGTAGAATTCTAACTCCTAATCTAGCAACAGGTGCAAAAATTTCACCATAGTCAATGCCTTCTTCTTGTGCATATCCCTTGCAAACTAGTCTTGCTTTGTTTCTGATTACATCTCCATGCTCATTCAATTTATTTCTAAAAATCCACTTTTTACCAATAACATTTTAGCCTTTAGGTCTCGGTACTAAATTCCATGTGTTATTCTTTTCAATCTGATCTATCTCTTCTTTTATTGATTTAACCCAATTATTATTCTCCAATGCATCCTTTACTCTTCTTGGCTCCAATTTAGAAATTAAGAATGTATTGTCTCTTACCTTTCTTCTTGTCATAATTCTAGCATCATTGTCTCCAATTATATTTCTTGGTGAGTGGTGTCTCTGCACATACTTGGCTAGAACAGGCTCGGTTGAATTTCATTTCCATCACTCGGTGATAGTTCTCTCTGTTCATCTTCCTCCTCAGTTTGTGCATTCAGTAAAATATTAGGAACATCAGGTTGGACATATACAAATATTTGATAATCCTTAGGTTCCTTCTTGCTATCCTCATCATTTTTTGTACAAATTCATGAATTCTCACATTTGCACTTTCCAGAATTTTGTTAGTAGTTTTGTTCAAACATTTGTAAGGTTTGTTATTTGTAGATTATCCTAAGATTATTCCTTCATCTCCTTTAGAATCAAACTTACCATCTCTATCATCTTTAAGAATATAGAATCTACTTCCAAATACTTTGAAATAACTTACATTTGGTTTGTGATCATACCAAATCTAATATGGAGTTTTGTTTGTACCTTTCTTCAGTTGTACTTGGTTAAGTGTATAAGAAATAATACCGACTACTTCTCTCCAATATGTTTGATAACTACCTTTCTCAATCTGCAACATTCTTACACAATCCACAATGGATCTATTTCTCCTTTTAGCTATACCGTTTGGTTGTGGTGTCCTCAGTGCAGACATTTTTCTCTTTATTCCATGTTCATTGTAGAAGAGTGTAAACTCATCAAAAGTAAACTCTCCTCCTCTGTCATATCTCAAACACTTCAATTTGTTTCCAGTCTCCTTTTCAACTCTTTCCTTGTACCACTTAAACATATGGAAAGCTTCATATTTGTCTTTTAAAAACATGACATACATCATTCTAGAATAATCATCAACATAAAAAATGAAATATCTATCACCATAGTACCTTTGTGTTCTCATCGGTCCACATAGGTAAGTGTGCACTAAGTCCAAAATACCTTGTGTAACATAAGACTTACTTGTAACACTTGACTTATTCATTTTTCCAACTCGACATTCTTTGCACATGACATTTTCAGGTTTCTCCAATCTCGGTAGACCTCTAACTCTATTCTTTTTGCTCACTTTAATTAGATGGTCAAAGTTCACATGACATAACCTTTTGTGTCATAACCATGCATCTTCAAATTTAGCATATAAACAACTTTTAATAGATGTATCAAGGAAGAATAGGTTACCTTTAGATTTTTCTCCAGGAGCAATAAAACTTCCTTTTTGATCAAATACTTTTACTATACTAAAATTCTAGTCGGTGTCCTAAATTATTTAGTTCTGCCACACTCAAAAGATTATACTTTAATCCTTCAACCCAATATACATCATCGCATCTTGTGTTATTTAACAGAATTATAAAACCTTTACCTTTCATAGGATATGGAGCATCATTACCAAATCTAACATATCCTCCATTATATTCTTCCATATTAATGAACTTAAGTGTGTCACAAGTCATATGGTGTGAACACCCATTATCTATAATCCATGTATCATTCTTACTTACATGTGATATTAGGGCTTATTCTTCTTTACTCTTTTCTTCATCAGAATCATCCTTGATGGTAACATAAAAAAATTCTTCTTCATCATCATCATTTGTGTCATCATTAGTTAGTCCTTTATTAGAAATATGACATTAATTCTTACCTTTATTCTTGAAATCTCAGAATCTTCTGAATCATTTTTCTCTTTTTTTGTCATCTCAATTGTCTTTCTTCTCATCACTATCATTGTCAGGGCATCTAGAAGAAATGCAACCAATCTTGTTACATTTAAAAATTTTCAAGGGTAGCTTACCTTGGTACTTGCCTTTACCTCTCTGTAGTCTTCTATCTAGTAGAGCTTCAAACTATCTTCCATTTGCTTCATCTTCAACATACAGTTATTCTAACTCACTCTTGCAACTATAGAATCTTTCGCTTGCACTACTTGCATAACCATCACTAGGTCTAGACTCCCTAGAAATTCCAATCTTCAAAGATGATTTAAATGCAGACTCAATCCTAGTAGTAGTAGTTAAAATATTATAAAAATCATTAAGCTCAAAAGAAATAAGCTTAACAATAGTAACATCTAGTGAAATAGTCATCTGAGGAATGGATCTCTGTTCTTGTATTATAGATACTTGGATGGCATACATAGGTAACAATGTCCTCAAAAATTTGCTTGTCACATCTTCTTTAGTTATCTGTCCTCTAGCACCTCTTATAGCATTCACAGTTTCCTCTAGTCTAGTGCTATATAATGTAACATTTTCACCTTCTTTCATTCTCATAGAATCAAATTTTCCTCTTAAGCTTTCAACTTTTTCCTTCAAAACATGCTAATCTCCACCATGTATTAATTCAATATTATCCCACATCTACTTTGTTGTATCACATCCTATAAGGTCATTGAATTGTAGATTGGTGAGAGTAGATGATATCTCAATCATATCTTGTGTGTGGTCTTGTCTTTTTCTTATCTTCTCAACTGTCAAAGGACCAGATGATGGAGGTGTATAGTCATTGTCAAGATAATATAGTGCATACTCTCCAATACCATATATGTGCAACCTCATTCATTTTTCCATGTAGATAAGTTATCCTTATTCAACTTAGGTGCCTCCCTCTTATACATCTTCAAATCTTTAAATCAAGTCTTTTAAACTTATCTCTTAGAGTACTCAACTCTGATACCAATTGTTAGATATCTAAGAGGGGGGTAAATTAGAAAACTATGATAATTTAAACTTAAAAAATTAACTCTGATTCAACTCGGTAGGATAAAAATAATAGAAACCAAATCACCAAATATCTTCAATAACTCAAACAATAATGTGCATAAATAGTAACTATCATGCACATCAAACCTTCAACACAATTGACACTAGTTTTAATGAGGAAACCTAATTTGGGAAAAACCTTGTGGGAATTGTCACTCACAAATGAAAATAATCTTCTGAAGTATGCTCGGTTAAAAGCTTATCTTGTTAAAGATTACAATACACATTTGTTAAATGTGACCCTGTTAGGGGATTTACCTCAGGCCCGTTAAGATCTTCACCCTGTTAGGAGTGTCTTGGTTAGAGGGATTTGAATACTCTTTTAGGATATCACCTTTCTCGAGGAGTTTACAATATGGCTGTTAAGTCCACTCGGTTAGGAGATTTTTCTGTTACAAATGCAAATAAGCAACAATGTATAAAATATTTTGTTAAACTACAACTACCTCTTGCTTGATCAGATCCTTTATGCACTCTCTAAATAGTGACATCAACACTTCACCAATCTTTTCTCTAGAATCAGATTTTCACTTCTTTGCTCTTCATTGCATCACTGAGTAGCTCTTCATATATTCAACTCTTCAACTTTCTAGCCTACGTTTCTTTTGAATTCATCCTTTAAATAGACTTTTTTTTGGCCTCTTAATCTCCTTGATTAGGCTTTCCTTAAATCACGCTCAGTTGTTAGATCAAATTTTTTAACTGATTCAATGAACTTGAAACTCGGTTAACCACTTCTGTATCACCTCAAAACTAGAAATTTTATTGGAAATAAAACCTTCACTTTTACTGCCTAATCTATACCATAGATCTCTTCCTTGAATTTTCTCGTAGTAGATCTTGTAACTAACTTATTTTTCATCCTTAGAATCTTCCAGATCACTATGTCATTGCATTAAATGTGTTCTTATCCTTTTTTCTAACACATGTTCTCTCTCGGTAACTAACTCTTGGTTCAGTGACTAACATGCACTACTTGGTGCCTCAATGTCTATGTGTGTTGATATCTCAGTGTCTTGACCGACTTACATAACCCTTTAATGATAGACTTATTTCTTCTCAATAGCTTAACTATTTAGTCTTACTGACTTAATAAAGTAGAAAATAATTATCTCAAGATGAACTTATCTGATGACATGTAACTGATTAAATGTTTGAAGGTGTTAAGTTGATGATCATGCAAGGCATTAAATCACTTAATGTATTGTATTTTCATTGATGTCAACTTGATATAATCTATATGGTCATTGTAATACTACCAAAGACTTCAAAGAACCGATGAATCAAAGGCTATGCTATATGCAATGCATATAAGTCAAGTATTCACTAAGTGACTACATACACCAACAGAGTGCACCCAATGGTCAGAGTAAAAGAAAAAAGTCACAGTGTTTCCTGACGAGGAAATGCACAACATTATCGACGAGAAGAGTTACAATGTTTCCTGATGAGAAAAACACAGAGTAACCTGACAAACATAATTTCAGTGCTGCCCGATGGAAAAGACAAGGTTGGAGATCCTGATGACAACTGAAGTCACATTGATGGAACAGTTAGTTATCATTGATGACTAACTGAAGTGTTGACCAATAGAACATAGAGTTCAGAAAATGACAAAAATGCTTAGCTGTCAAGAAGCTAAATATAGAGTTAAAAGATACTTATCATTGTTTTAATCATCTAGATAAGGCTAGAGATAAGTAACTAATTTAAAGCTCCTTTGTCCAGTTGACAAGAAGATCTCTACAAGATCAAACTGGATATTTTCTTTAAATCTATTGGAAAATATTGTTGAACATGCCAAGATCAAGAAAGCCAAGAAAAGAGGAAAACATGTCTATAAGAGACAAACTCAATTCATTATGAATTGTGTGTGTGGGCTGAACAAGAGAAAAGAGGAAAGATTAAGGAGAAGAAAGTCTTCATTTAAGTCTTGATCAACAAGCTAAAGGAAGAGCTAGATTCTGTAGACACCGATGAACAGTGAGACAAGCATCACAAAGCAGAACAAGTGTGGAGCAAAGGTATATATTTGATTATATTGATCAGTGAAATAATAGACCTACAATAGATCTAAAAATCTACAATTGAGTTGTATGTATGAACAGATCATTAGTGTTTCAGTTTAATCATTAGTGTTTCAATACCTAAGCTAAAGATCACAAGATAAACAGATGAGATGTGCCCAAGTTGAACAAAGATAATTTTGCTTCATGGCAGAGTAGAATAAGACTCCACTTATCAGGTATTGGTAATGATGCTACTCAATACTTGGATAATGAATATGTGTTTCCCATAGGAGCACCAACAGTTGAAAAAATGAGAGAGAAGTATGAGCACAATGACATGATGATAGAACTAACTTCCTCACTCTCCGATGCTGAATTTGAAGATGTCAAAGCCTACAAAACTGGAAAGTAGATGTGGGACAAATTGAAGCTTGTACATGGTGGTGACAAGAATGTTTTGAGAGCCAAGGCAAAAATCCTTAGAGGAAATTTTGATGATCTCAAAATGAAAGAAGGTGGGAACATCACTCAGTACAACACAAGAATCAAAGAGGTAGTCAATGCTATTCAAGGAGTTGGAGGTGTACTAGAAGAAGATACAATGGTAAGTAAAATTATAAGAACCTTACTTCCTAATTATGCTATTATAGTATCTGCCATTCAAGAAATGAGAGAAATAGAAAATAGAAATGTTACTCTAGATAGTTTAATTGGAAGACTGATTTCATTTGAGATGAATAACTTTGATAATAGTGTCTTACCAAATATAGAGTCTGCATTCAAAACTTCTATGAGAATAAGTAAATCAAGTCATAAAAACACTATGAGAAAAGATAGTGATAGTGAAAGTGAAGAAGATGACCTTGATGAAATTGAGGTACTTATGGCTAGAAGAATGTAGAGAGGCAAAGGTAAATACAAAGGTAAATTACCACTTGTTTGTTTTAATTGTGAAGAGATTGGACACTTTGTTGCAAGATGTACTAATAGAAGAAAAGATGACAGATCATTTGAAAACAAGTCTGATAGAGGTGATTACAGAAGCTACCAACAATCAGAAATAAGAGATACCTGAGACTATAAATATAAAGGAAAGAAGGCCAGTTACCTAGCAAAATGCAAAGATGATGATACTAACACCGAATCTAATGAAGACATTGAGATGATGTTTGTGGCTGTAAAGGATGATTTAGATGATGATGAAGAAAGGTATGTAGAAACAAATCTCATATCTAAGGTTAGAAAAAATGATGTTTGGGTCATAGATAGTGGCTGAACTCATCATATGACCAGTGATAAGCAAAAGTTTGAGACTTTTGAATTCTATAAAGGTGGTTCAGTTGTTAGAATGTATTTAGAATAACTAAGAGGGGAGGGGTGAATCAGTTATCCTCAGGTCTAGATGTAGCAAATAAAAACTTTCTATATTTCAGATCTACTCGGCAGCAATAGCATAAGTCAACAAATTTAATCATGCAGTTTATTGTCAATTGAAATTAGCTTGTAGAAACATAACAGTAAAACAAACCATAAGCATTCATACAAGTTGATAAAAGTATTTAATGTGGAAACCCAATATGGGAAAAACCACCAGTAACATGCTACCAAGTTTTCACTCTTATGAAGTGATGCCCTGTGAGGAGCCAACCCTATTAAATGTTACAACAACACACTGCTAGGTGTGACCTCATAAAAGGATTTAATTACCCTGTTAGGAGTTTCCTTGTTAGAGGACTTAGAACATTCCACCTGAATGTCACCTTGTTAGAGGATTTATACAAATGACTGTTAAGTCAACCTTGTTAAAGGATTTTAACTGATACAATGGTTAGAAAGTAATTAGTAGTTGTGATCTAATACATACAACTTACTTTGAAAATTCAGATCCAATTACAGCTCTGATGTTAACTTACTGGACAGCCTGCATTGTCATTTCAACCTTCTGATCTGCTTGGAAATCCGTCAAGCAATCACACATGCAACTCTCTACTTCTGTACTTAGCCTTCTCTGCTAGATCATGCTAAATAGTAAATCAACTATGCAACTCTTTTGCATTCACATCCACTTTACATTCAACATCACACTTCTACATACTAAATGAATAACCCCCTTGAGGTTATCATATACCTCTATATCTAGGTTAGATAAATCTTTTGCCACTTAAACAAGATCGTAGATCTTAGGTTAGGTTAGATCCAATGGATCATTCCATGTTTGCATTACATTTACTTCTCCAAAGTAGTCTCTAATTAAATCTTGAAACCATGCATTAATTACAGTTACCCATACATTAAATGACGTGGATCAATCTTTAATTAACATTACATATCCCAATAAAATTAACTAAGTCGGCCAGATATCTCAAATCTCATTATTAATCCAATTACTGTAAGTCGGCCAACATAACTGTTTCCACTCAAAAATTTCAATGGTGCTTGGCATTGAACAACTTTGCTTGTCACAAGCAAATTTTCTCAGCACAAGTAACTTCACTTGGCACAAGTAACTTTGCTCAGCACAAAACAACTAGAAAAACTATCTTTGAAAGATAAACAACTAATTACTTTGCCAGAGTGACAACTGATCAAGTACCCTTTTAATTTCCTTAACTCAACCATTCACTTGGTCTTCTTGTTAAATGTTCTTCTTCATCAATAGATATGGTACTCAAACATATAACAATAGTCTCACCAATGAAGGTTTGACAACAATGACAAAATAATAATTTCTTGCATTGTCACTTTCCAACAATCTCCCTCCTTGGCATTGATGGCAACACAAAATATTAAAACAATGATTTAACAAGCATAGTTACCAACCAATCCAAAAATTCACCTGTGTTCCTTGATATGAATGAAT
>MU228531.1:2142218-2158063 GCA_018584345.1 Thuja plicata | reverse complement strand
TATGTATCTATATATATATATATATATGTATGTATATATATGTATATATATATATATATATATATGTATGTATATATAACCCTCATTGCATCATATTTCATCCTATTTCCTTAATTCCTTCATTCCAAACCTCATCAATCAATCATTCCATTATTAGCGAAGGAGAAAACCTTACACCTATTTAACGCTCAAGTATTCATAAGCCTAGTGTGTACTTTCTCCTTCCTAATGTAATGAAGAGACATTAAATTTGGGGTGTAAGCTTCCTAGCTTGATTTACCATCCTAGTGAAATCTATTTCATTCATCATCAAATTCCCTCAATTGATTTATTTCATTACATTTTGATGAAGCTGACATCCTTAAATTTCTATTATAATTTTGTGTCTAGATCTAATTTGTATGTGTATACATCCAAAAGTGGTCAAGAAAATTCAAACAAATTCAAAACAAGCAATTAAGGATCAACACATTAATTAATTGAAAATAAAATCCAAAAGGATAAATTAAATCAAAAGGATCAAATAATTATGCAATTGATTTTAACCAATTAATTGTATAGTTAAATAAAAAATTAATCCAACCCATTCAAATGGGAGACATGGCTAAATAAATTAATTAATAAAACCAATAATTCTCACCGACCACATATGGACTAAACTCAATCAACCAATGAGGTGAGAGTATTTTGACCACATGGATCAAAGAAGCTTTTTCTATCTCAACCATTCAAATTGGCTTTGCGATCTCGGCCACTCATTTTGTCTCTTTGTCCCAACATTTGAAACCACTAACTCAACTCAACTCTAACCATGAGTCAATATAACTCACATCCAACTCACCTTCCTAATTTTAGGAATCCTTTATATAGGGTGCATTAATAGAGTAAATCATTTCTGCAGTGCATACAACCATTTTTGCAATGCGTACAATCATATCTGTAGCACGTACAAACATTTTTGCAACTCTTACAAACATACATGTGTACAGACTGAGACCTCAAAATAATGCCTAAATTGATGACCAAACAACACATAGAGTTCACTAGAATGACGCCTACAATAATTCAAATAACACTTATGAACATTAAAATAATCCTTACAAACTGAGACAACTAAACAATGGGAACTTCCTAGACTTGCCAAATAAAACTAAAGGTATTTTTGAGTACCCTTTTCCGAGATCTACTTGTTCCAATCAAGACGGAGTTTAAATTCATCAAATCTCAAATTGTCAAGCAAATTTCATCATACCAACTAGATTTCAAAATCTCCAAATCATTGTAGGAGTGTTCAAACACCTTTGATTCTTGCATTTTTGAAAGTTGTCATTTGTAATGGCTGAAATTGAATGGTTTATATATCATAATCATGAAAATGAAGAAGAAAATATTCTTAGGGAAGTCCTCACAAATAAAATTTAATCTTTTAAAATTAAAAATCCAAGACATGAAAGAAGAAAATGATACACCATAAAAAAAAGTCCTCATTAAGATCACTCCTTCCTTTTCTCTATGATCATGAGCCATCCATATTTTCCTCTTCTTCAAACAAAAATGCCACTTCACAATCTCACAAAGATTTCATCTTTGATCAAGAATAACATAATGACCATCCTATGTTTGATCAAGAACCACTCAATGACAACCCAATCTTTGATTGTGAACCTATTTCACAATCTCAAGCAAATCCAATCTTTGACCAAGAAAATCAAGAGGAATTAGTCCCATCTCAACAATCCTCATCAAATGACAATGAAAAATTATATCATTAGGATCTTGAATCCCAAATATCTTTGGTCAACACAAGAACATCTAAATCTCCATTGGATAGATCATTTACTCCTTTGGGAAAATCTCACAAACCATCTTTGGAATAAATTCTCAAAAACAATCTCATCACATTTCCTCAAATCACTTCATGTGGTTTTGTATTCTCGAGAAAATATTGTCCATATCATAGACATAATGAACATGAAGATTTAGATTGTATGGAGTTGAAATATAAGATCCAAGATCTCATAGATGATGATATAATCAAAATTGAAAATCCTAATGAATCATCTAATGAAGAACAAGATACTACTCTCAAGAAAGATCTAAACCATGAACCTATGTCTTGAAATGGTCCTCGTGCAGTCTTTAATTATTCCACCATTCCTTCATCTTTTAAGTAACCAAGTTATCTAAAGTTCCTTCATCATAAAAAGAAGCTAATGATTTTCATGAAAAATATGTTTACCCTCAACGGATACATCTAAAAGAGATTCAAGCTAACCTACATCTTTCTGCAAAATTCTTTCATGCCTCAAAGATTATAGATCCTAAGCGTTCATATGTTGCAAAACCTATCATAGCTATTCCATGTCATCTTCCATCAGCCCATGAAGAATCTCCCATGCATATCCAAACTCCTACCTTGTCCTTAGAAGTGGCTCCATGTCAAGCGAGTAATCCAAAGTGTGAAGAAATAAGTACCAGTAAAGACCAAGATCAATATGCTATCCATTGCTATCCAATATTTAACGAAGGTTCCATATCTATAGAGTCTCACAATGATCCCCTTATACCCTTTCACTTCTTCCAAGATGATACCCCTCCATGTCAAGCACAAAATATCCCTTCAAACTTCACATCTTATCCACCTCTAAGAAAGATCAAGATATTCCCTCCACCATTTACAATGAGCCTATTGAAAACAAAAAGAAAAGTTCCATATCTACCTCTATATCCATATATCCTCTAGCCATCTCTATCTCCATTCCTACCCCATCCAATAATACTCTTCTTGTAACCACCTGGATTTGGTCTATTTTGACTATAGACCCTATTTTCCCTAAGTGTGATCATACCCCCAATTATGTTACGACAATGTTACTTTGGCATAATTCATTTTAAATCAGATTTAATGTCCTAGGTGATTTTTATCACTAAATTATATTAACTACTACAGCCATACAATTTAAACCAATTCAAACCAATTAAAACAGATCAAATTTAGAACATGGCTATAGTATTTAATCATAAATGAATTAAATAAACCCTAAATCAATTATTCACTTACAAATGAACCCATTCCCCTAGCCTAATTAATTTAATTAAATTGGCTATAGTCTTATTGATTATTAAAAAGCAATTAATTGTTTAAATAATTAATATCCTATTTTTGAATGAATTAAATAAGTTTAATTCATTTCATTAATATTCCTCTAAACCCCTAACCTAACCCACTTCAACCACTTTGAACCTAGGTTCAAACCTATCCCAACCCATTCACCCCATGCTAATCTAATTCTAATCCTAAATCTAATTCTAACCCACCTCCTAATGTTGTCACATTCCATTAAGGAATGATTAAGGACTTCACCCACTTGAGAAAGTCAAGGAGTCTCAAGGTTCCTTCCCTCAAGTCTGCTTTCTCAAGCCACCCTCTTACACCCTTCCCATGCTTCTTTAAGGATTTCATTAATGCCTCATTAATGTAGATTCCTTAAACCTATGTCTCCCCCGTGCCTATTGAATGCCTTTGGAATTTATTTCCTCTTACACACCATTAATGAGTTTTTCAACTCCATTAATGCACCTTGTCCCCGCTCTCTCTCCTCATTCTTCTATAAATAGAAAGGGGTTTTTGAGTACAAATAAGCCTTCATTTTTAGAGTAAAATTGCATTGTTATGCTGTTAGAATAAACCTAGACTCATATCATATTTTAGATTCCATGTCCATGCATTGTTATTTTTATGCTTTTTAGAGCTAGAATGCATGTTTAGGAGATATCTTTCTTGTTTTAACTCAAATATTTCATGCTAAATCATATATGTCACTAATAGTAGCATAATCTAAGGGCTATAGTGTTACTTATCATACTCTTCTTAGTTAGAAACAATAGGTCAATTTTAGTTTCTTTATATGCTCATCTAACCATGTTTTCCACTAATGCAATGACCTATTGAAGTGTTGTGTCTCTCTTAATAGGTACAAAAATCACACACACATTTCTAGTGCCCACTGTGGGGCACGATTTGAGATTTCCGTCATTTTGACCTCCTTTTTCACTAATCTTTCCTCCCAGTTTTCAGGTCCAGAATCACATCTAGTCATTTTGGCTCGCATCTGGGATACGCCATCGTACCGCAAAAAAAGAGGCTTGCATCCAAGATTTCCCAGATCATTTTTGGTTTAGGATTGCATCTGGGGAACATACAGTCACATCTGGTGACAAAGGATCGCATACGGTATATGGTATCACATCCTGTTATTTTAGGATCGCATCTAGTGAAATGTTTTGTGAACTTCATTACCTAAAAACTAACATTTGTGCGCTTGATTTCTTTGATCTTTTCATAGCCTAACTAGTGCTTGCAGGTTTCCATCAGAGGTTTTCTTGGGAGTTAAATGAAGAATACTAACATGGTTTTTCAGGTTGCCCAACCCCCATCTTGACCTCTATTTTTACATACTTTTGACACTAATAACATTTTCTAATTTTCCACTAAACTGACTTGAGGACTATGCTCTTTTCCTTTTAAGGAAAATCATAAAATCACACATCAGTTTATGGGTTGAAAGGAATTTGGAGATAACTGAACCAAGGCAAAAAAAACTAAATTTCAATTTGGATCAGTAACTGAACAATCAAAGCATTAAAATTTTGTCGCTCAATGAATAAGTTCAATCATTTAATTCAATTTGGATCAATAACTGAACAATCAAAGCCCTAAATTTGTGGGCTAATTGAACAAACACATTGTCTAAATTTTTGGAATAAAAAATTGAACAAGCTACTCACTTAAGATTGCGGATAATTGAACAAGAAAACTTTACTTTCAAGCATTCTATTTTCCATTAAATAGGAACATCTTAAATCGAGAAAAACATTGCTTAAGGGAATGAACTGTTTGCTTGAATCTATTTTGGAAGAAAACAACATGGATTATGAGAGTACGCTCTTCTTCTTTGAAGGAATCATAAATCTAGACGTCCTACACTCAGCAATCCTTTGTAAGCTTATTTAATAGTAGAGGACTTGCCGGTTGAGGAAAAAATCTCCTAGGAACGACCCAAGTGAGGAAAATTTTTATGCCAACCCTTCCAACTCACTATAAATAATTGCTTCCTCGTAGGCCAAAGCCTCGGAAGATGGAGCCAGCTTTGTTCATAGAATTCTGACATCATTCTTTGAACATGCTTGGGTATGTGTAAGGTTAAGCTGCTTGAATCTTTCTTGTGAGACTACATATACTTAAGTACTCATAGGGCTATACGTCTCAATTTTTCCTTGTGCAATTCTATGGTGGACATTTTTGAATGGATTTCCCAATAATAGACAACATTTCAACTGAATGAATTCCTGATTCATCCCCAAAAGGGTGATAATCTTTGTGCAAAGAAAAAAGTAATTGCCCCAAGACACTCATCATATTGTGCCCTCACTTGCATTTGGAGTCAGCTACTACAACATCATGACTGGAGCCATTGCGTGCTTGGTGATGGCTGTATTCTAATTAGCTTTTGAGTGTGTTCCTAAGTCAACAAACAAAGATTTTCATCCTCCACCTAGAAAATATGGATAAGATGTGTGTCTGTTTCACCCTCCTAACAATGCAAATCTGTTTGATGTGCCTAAAAAAATCATTAAAAAGATAACATCTTTAAACAAACAAAAAATTTCAATCCTGGGTCCACACATGTGTTTTCATTTACTGACAAGTCTCAGAATGCAAAACTACAATCAGACGAACTTCACGCACTTCCAAGATGAATTTTCAAAACTGATCAAAACTGACAGAAACATCAGAAAATCTCATCTTGGATTTCCAGGATCATTTTTTGTATTCTGGATTGTATCTTGTATCCTGGCTCGCATGTAGTCAGCACATTGTCGCATCTGGTATTTAAACTCGCATCTAGGGTTGTTAGTAGATCACATCCAGTATTTCTAGGCTCACATCTAGGACAGTGGGCACTTGCAAGATATTTTTTTAGAAAGTCTCAGTTGATTTGGATACCCTTTTGGCTCTTTAGTATGTCCCTATTGTCTTTTTTGGTCTCCCTATCGTTATATCAAGATGTTTTTTCAAATGTCCACCTTGCATGTCCTGTCAGTTTCTTGCAATCTGTCTCAATACGTGTGGTCTATCCACTTCTTAAAACAACTTGGTTCCCAGCTCACTATCAGGGCATTCTAATCCTCTGACGCTGGAATCATTTACTTCCACCAAAACTCAAATGATACTTCCACCTAGACACACTCACTTGAATGATTCAAGATACTACCTGACACTCTTGGGAAACATTGACAAAAGTTGAGACACAACTTCATGGTTAACACAAGATGCAAAAATTAAACCTCTAAAGGATCAAAAGTTCCTCCTAAATCACCACAATTTCAAGGGGAAACATCCCGCAGTTCCCTGCTTGATCTAGACTCTCCACAAATGGATAGAAACACTCGCGAATGGAGTGCAACTTTTGAAGAATATGACAATAGAAAAAGCCAAAAGTACAAAGATATCGATGAAAATGAAGAAACCACATTTGAACATCCTCCATTTGGATCGGACAGTGAGTGGGAGATCCCTGAATATGAGTATGATAAACTCAAACAGAGCAAGAGGTTCCACAAGATATTGGAAAGGATAATTGACGACGATAAAGAGAAATACTTTCTCCACTTAGCATCCACTGGCATAAAATTACCCCTAGATTATGATGTGGAAAATCTCAAAGAAAAAGAGGTACCAACTCCTATATCCATTCTCACCAAGCAACTCACTTTGATGCAAACAGAGATTGTAACTCTCAAGTAGGAGAAAGATAAACCCAAAACAAAATACTCTTTGGACACCATTTGTCTGTTTCCTTTCGACAACAGTATCAATATGGTTCCATTCCCTCCCAATATGCCATGAACAAAATATGATAAGTATATAGGAGAGACCAATCCACATGACCATGTTTGAGAGTTTTGTTCTCTTAGCATAGAGTACATGCATGAACCCACTTACCTCATGTGGCTTTTTCCTGCAAGTCTAGGAGGAAACGCCATGGAGTGGTTCTCAAAACTAACACCCAAGGTCAAAACTTTTGAGGAGTTAATTCAAGAATTTATTCAACATTACTCCTACACCATCCAACATGATGTGACTATGATGGATCTATGTAATACTAAACAAAATACCAGAGAATCATTTACACACTTCCTTCAAATATGGAGGAAAATCTTTGCATGGTACTCAAGAGCTATCCCTGAATCAGAGAAAATGGAAATCTTTGTCAATAACTCAGTACCAGAATTAAACTACACATTGAAAATGTAATATTCCCCTAGCTTCGACAAGATGATTAAAAATCCCCTCCGTATCAAAGAAGTTATGGTCAGAAAGGGGGAGATCATTCTTCAAAGTGAAAACAAACCTAACAACTCCAACTCCAAACCTAAATGGTGGAAACAAAACAAAAATGTTGTCAATGATGGCGTAGTAGACACATCTAGTGTTGGCCCTAAACCTGAGGTATTCAATCTCATTAATAGTATGCAATCAAGAAAGGATGCCAAGGTAACAACCCCTATACCCAAATAAAACAATGATAATAATAAGGGTCAGACATGGACTTCAAAACCTTAAAGAAAATTTATTCCTTTGGGAGAACCCCTTGAGAATATTCTAAAAACACTATTGGATAACAAAGTTATTACTATCCCAGATTCCAAACCATGGGAACCAATGGTCAAACCCAGATGGTGGGATGATAACTCCTACTATGTCTTCCACAAAAATAAAGGACATAAGACTAATAATTGCCTTAAGCTTAAACATGTCATTTAAGACCTCATCGAAGGTGGAAAGATCAAAGTGGATGGACACACTACCAATAAAGATCATACATCATTCAATAAACCATTTCCTAATTACGACAAAGGGGAAACATCTAAAGGGAAGGGTAATGAATTAAACTACATGTATTCCAACAATGATAATGTGATCAATATGATAGACATTAAAATTGAATCAATCAATGTGGTCACAATCAAAGGTGTTTCTTTCCAATTGAATGCAGTGACTAGGAGTCAAGCATAGGTCACAATCAAAGGACCCCATTCTACCTCAAAAAAAACATCAATGTCCAAGGTTCCTATTATTACTATCCCTAAACCAGTAGCAAAACACTTGCTTACTATTCCTGCAGCGAAGTATGACTTGGTAGACCAATTACAACGAACCTCTGCCAAAATTTCCATTTTTGAGTTTCTCAAAATATCCACAGTGCATAGGGAAATCCTAGAACAAGCCTTACATGCCACAAATGTACCAAAGGACCTTGATATAGACAAATTCCAAGCGATGGTCAATCACATCTTAGCGCTACATTACCTCTCCTTCTTTGAAGAGGATGATAAGTCATTGACACATCCACATAATCAACCCCTCCATATTGAAGTCCTCATTCATAAAACCCATGTTAGACGCGTGTTGATAGATGGATGCGCATGATTGAATATTTGTACACTTAATCTCATCAGAAAGCTAGGTCTTTCAGAACAAACCATTAACTCTAGAAGAAAAATAACTATCAAAGCTTATGATGAGGACGAAAGATCCTCTAAAGGTATTATTGTTCTACCCATTAGAGTCAGACCAATTGAAATGAATGTCATATGTCAAGTTCTAGATCTACCCCTAGCCTACAATATCCTATTGGGGAGACCATGGATTCACGAAATGCAAGCTGTGCCATCTACTTACCACCAGTGTATCAAGTTCCCACATAATGGGGTGGAAGTGACAATTCCTGCAGATGCTAATTATACTTGTAACAATATCAAAGTAGGTAGTATGATTTCGCATAACAAAGAGGCTATGGATGAAATCACTCCTAAGACCACCAAGGACATGGTTATGAAGAGTTTTGGTAAAACCTTAAAACTTGAAGAAACAGGTATGGGAGAATACAGGCTAGACCTGACTCCATCACTAACAAAACTTTTGGTGTCCCCAAGATCCTATGGAAAACCTTCCTTGAAATTCACAACTACTGCATCCAAGAAGCCATAAATACACAAAGAAACTGGCATGGTAAAGGCATCCACATCTTCTTTAGATAACACAGAAGAATAGGAATTCTTGAAATGGCTTTACAAAGGAGAACCGACGGAAGCTGAGGTCAAACATGTAGAGATATCCCCAGAACAGTATGGTAAAGGATATGATTTCCTCAAATAGATGGGATATAAAGGAAAGGGGCCTCTAAATGACATAGGAAGAGGACTTATTGAGCCTATACCCATGGAGTTCCGTAATACCAAAGAAAAAACATGACTAGGTTTTAATACTAAAACTGACAAACCTGCTTCAAAAGACAACCCAGTCTCTAACAAAGGGAGTGATGAAATAGATGAACTAGAGCAGTGGTCCTATGAAAGGTTATTACATGTTGGCACAAAGAATCCAAAATATCAAGGGGAATGCTATGTACCAATATTTGAGGTACCACAAGATCTTCACACCCCTTTGTTAGCACAACCTCCCATTCAAGAGGTAGGAGACTCAACAATAGATGGTTCATAAATACCATTGATAGCAACAGCTACAGAAAGCACACCCTGATGATAGGATTTACATCCTAACTGGGGGCAGTTGGTCATAGTTTCTCATGTTCTTGATCTACCACACTTTGATCCATAGATGGCTAATTGAGTACACCAGATAACTATTGCTGAATACTTAAACCAGTTTGATGATGAAATCACTGACTCTCATGATTATGAATGGGATGAGCTATCTATTGCTATAGAGGACATTGAAATAGATAAAATTCACATGTTCACAACTCCCTCGACACCTCGTGAACATTCTAACACTACTCCCAATGACACTGATAATCCTGAAGCAGAGGAAGAGTTCCTTCTCCCTGTCATAGATGGAGAGACTGGAGCTTTCCTAAGTCTAGAAGAAGTTCAGAGGTGACAAGAAAGAAGCCTCCTTTTACGAAGAGCTGATGATGAAAGTTCTACTGATGAGTCACTAGAGTTTGGTCCGCATATAACTAACAATGACCCTTTTAATAACGATCTAGCTCTTATTGATCTAAAAATTGAAGAACTTAACTTAATAGGACATGTCATGTCAATTAATAGTCAGGATGCTAACATGATGATATCCTTTCTAGAGTCTGATTCTTTTTCTTTAATAAACCCTGACCTAATTGATTGGGCTAATACAGATCCTACTCCTATTATGAACTTTCCCAATGACTACACCTTGGCCTGTTATCTAAATGTTTGTGAACCCTACCCTTCTTCCACCAATGTAAGGAGCGTGAACATGTCACAGGAGGATATCAAGTTCCTCAGTCAAAAATTGAAAAAGAAAAAGAAAAAGGGAAATGACGGTGAAAACCACATTGTGGCAGTATTAGATCCTAAAATAGTAAAAACAAAAGATGTATCTAATGGTGAAAACCTCTCAGAGGTGCCAAAGGATGAGATTCTTGATATCCTCCCCAAACATTTTCAGGAAAGGTCTTTAGTTCTGATAGAACCAACACAACCAATTAATTTGGGCACAATTGAAGATCCTCAAATAGTACACCTAGCACAATCTTTATCAGAAGAGGAGAAGACATAGTTTACAGAGTTCCTGAGAGAAAAGAAGATCAACTTTGCATGGTCTTATATGGATATGCTTGGACTATATCCTAATCTAATCATTCACCACTTATCTATAGCTCCCAAGATCAAGCCCGTGAAACAAAAACTTAGAAAGATGCATCCTCATGTTGCATTGCTAGTAAAGGCGGAGCTAGAGAAATTGTTGAAAGCTGGATTTATCAGAGTCATTTCCTATGTAGGATGGATCTCTAATGTGGTCCCCGTGTCTAAATTTGATAAATTTATCAGGATATGTATGGAATTTAGAGACTTAAATAATGCATGTCCTAAGGATGACTTCCCGCTACCTAACATTGACATGATCATTGATCTCACAACAGGCTATCAAATGTATCCACTAATGGATGGATTCTTGGGCTATAACCAGATAAAAATTTCCCTTGAGGATCAGGAGAAAACTGCATTTACATGTGCATGGGGAACATTTTGCTGGAATGTCATGCCTTTTGGGTTAAAGAATGTCGGCGTCACATATCAAAGATCCATGACAACTATATTCCACGACATGATGCATAAAAACATAGAAGATTACGTGGATGAAACCTTAGCCAAATCCAAATAAAGGAGCACTCATATTGATGATCTAAGGAAAATATTGGATCGAATGGAGCAATTTCAGCTCAGGCTGAATCCAAAGAAATATGCCTTTGGAGTCCAATCCAGAAAGCTCTTAGGATTTATAGTTTCAACAAAGGGAATTGAGGTAGATCCTGCAAAGGTGAAATCTATTCTAGAGATGACTCCTCCATGCAACATCAGTCAAATGAGGACATTGCAAGGGAGACTTCAATCCATCAAGAGGTTCATGTCACAACTTGCTGACATAGCACAACCCTTTACCAAATTACTACATAAAGGGGTCACCTTCAAATGGAATGAACACTATGAAGCCAACTTCAGAGAACTAAAAGGGTACTTGGCTAATCCTCCCATTCTTATGGCACCTATTCATGGAAAGCCATTACTCCTGTATATTTCAGCTATAGCTACATCATTAGGAGTATTATTAGCACAAGAGAATGAAATGAAGAAAGAAAGAGCTATCTACTACATTAGTAGAATGTTAGTCTCCTATGAGCTCAATTACAACATTATTGAAAAAAAATGCTTAGCAGTTGTCTTCGCATCATAGAAATTGAGACACTACATGCTCTCACATATAGTAAGGCTCATTGCTAAGATTGATCCTTTAAAGTACCTCCTAAGAAAAACAACATTAACAAGACATCTGGAAAAATGGGTCCTCATTCTAAGTGAATTCAATATTGAGTATGTAGATAGGAGGGCTATTAAAGGACAAGTCCTCGCAGATCAACTAGCTAATTCACCACTTCAAGATGATGAACCTTTAAAGATCAGATTTCCTAATGAGACCATTATGCATCTAACTGAGTATCCATGGAAGATGTACTTTGATGGTTCTTTCACGCAACAAGGTTCTGGAGCATGGGTTCTATTCATAACTCCTCAAGGCTACAAGATACCCAAGTCTTACAAATTGATGTTCCCATGCACAACCAACATTTCAGAATATGAGGCACTAGTAAACGGTCTTAAGCTTTCCATGGAATGGAATATTGTAGAGTTACATGTATATGGTGACTCCCATTTCATTATCAATCAAGTTAATGGAGATTATCAGACAAAAGATGAGAATTTGATGCCCTAGAAGAAATTGGTAGATGACCTAAAGAAGTACTTTGTCTTCACCACATTCCAACAAATACCCAGAATAGAGAACAAAGCTGCAGATGCTATGGCTACATTGGCATCCATGTTACAACTAGAAGAACATCAATTCCACTACAACTTCTTGGTAGAAGAACTCTTCTATCCTACCTTTGATACCCCTGAATACCAAGTAATCTGTGCCTTGAACACCCCAGACCAATCTCGCTATGCCAATATCATTTCCTATCTCACTGACCAAACCATTCCTAACAATCTATCAAGAAATGAAAAAAGAGCCTTGATTAGGATAGCATCACATTATGTCCTCATAACTAATAATTTATATTGATGAGGTCTCGATGGTACGCTTCTTACATGTTTAGAACTCAAAGAGTCCAATTTCACGTTAAAACAAGTCCATGAAGGTGTATGTGAATCACATTCGAACGACTTTTCACTAGCAAAGAAACTGCTCAGAGTAGGCTGTTACTGGCCTACCATGGAAAAAGATGCTCTTCAGTTTTCAAAAACCTATCATAAATGTCAAACACATGGAAATCTCATTCATGCTCCCAACAGAGAACTTATACCTTTTATTACACATTGGCCATTTTAGCAATGGGCCTTTGAATTGGTTGGACAAATTGATGGGGAGGTCACCTTTCTCCTCTAGACTCCTACTTTCTATTAGGAATCTCACTTTGGACCCTATTCATTTTAGGATCCTCTAGACTCACACTCGAGTCTCTTAGGGTTACTCATAGACCCTAACTAGAAGGACTTCTACACTCCCTCTCTCTGAGGTTCCCTACCCACCGAAAAGTTTCTCTCTCTACCTTATCTTCCTCTCCATGACTGAATAAAGTCATTCATGCACCTTCTCCTACTATCTCTCTCTCCTACAAGTTCCGTAGTCGGACCATTTAGCTCGCCTAGGACTTGTCTACAATTCTGACTAGCCTCTTCTCAATCCCAAACACAAAAATAGAATAAAAATACATGAGGGATGCTTCTTGATGGTCACACTCCATAGGATGGATTATAAGAGTCAAAAAGCATCCATGAGACTTGATTGAATTCAAAATCCTACTCTACAGAAGTCTGTACACAATAGAAGCACACACATAAAACACAGGAAACTATTCTTTATTGAAAACTAGAAAATTACAATGTAAACTCAAATCTTCTATGCTAGCCTCCTCAGTCTCTAACTTCTCCAACCTCTCATACAAGTTTTCTCCCTTGATTATATATTTGGCCTCTTCTTGATTTGTAACCGTTTTTAGGTTACCTATCCGCCTGAGGATCCTAACTGCCTCGGCTCTTCATCTTCCTCCTGTAACTGTCATCGATATCATCCTCTGCATGGTTGTCAACGTGGACATCCTTTTCCTCTGTGTCACTAAATTTTTATCTTCCCTCGACGATGTTGACCGGTCAACCTATTTTATTTTTCTAACCGCGACATCATTGTTCTTTCTCAGCTCGATCAGACACTTACTTTACATCTGAATGTTTAATCGTATAGTCACAAGCCTTAAAAACCATGCATGCTTTAATCTGCAACCTTGTGATTCCTTGTTGTTGCACACTCACAGCACTTACAACCGAGCTACCATTTTCCCTGCGAGTACGCGATGCATGTTTGTCGTGCTCTCGCACCGCTTTGACACAAGCTGCTGATTGCCCTGCGAGTATGTGATACATTGATGAAACCTTTTTGTTGCAGCATCGCGAGTCTGATAGCCAACCTACCGGTTCATCTGCGACTGTGCGATAGACTGTCATCACGTTGTCGTGACCCTTATAGCCTAACTGCCGATTCACCTTGCGACTATGTGATGAGCTCTTGTCGCATGCTCGCAACACTTAAACACTGACTGTTGGTCACCTTGCGACTTCGCGATTCCTTGTCATCACACCGTCGCACCCATTTTGTCTTAACTGCCAATAAACCACTGACTATGCGATACACTATCATCGCCTTGTCGCGACAGTATTCCCTTAACCACTGGTCACCATGCGACTGTGCGATAAGGATAAAGTAATCTGCCCGCTCTTGTACAAGGAGTTTAGGATGCTGAATCTGTTAGTGGTTAGGAAAATAAAGGAAAACTGCTAGCCGTGATCTGCTCCATGATCACTCTGTTAAACTGCTAGGGCTTGGAGCGAGAAACCCTAGGGTGCTCTGCACCATACTCCCCCCCTCTAAGAAGGAAGAATTAGTTTGAATTAGTTGGCAGCAATGCCGAACTAATTCCTTGTCTTCTGCAGTCTTCTTTGTCCATCCATGTAGCTTCTACTTCTGGTAACCCTAACCATTTGACAAGGTATTCTCTGTATACCCTTCATCGAGTTGTCTTCTGAACTCGTGAATCCAGGATTTTCTCTGCTTGCAACTTTGACTTAGCTCTCACCCGTATATCCTAAACATCTTTTCCTATTTCCTTCTGCTGAGTACTCTTAGGTATCACTGGTCCTCTATATGGAATAAGATCCTGCACATTAAAAATAGGTGACATTTCCAAATTGTTAGGTAAATCAATTTTATAGGCATTCTGCCCATATTTCTCCAATATCTTGCTATGACCTATTCTCCTCATTTGAAGCTTAGTAGGAATCCCCTTCTGTAGTCTGGCTTTGTTTAGATGTACCATTACCAGATCTCCAATTTGAAATTGGACTTCTCTCCTTCCTTCATCTATCTTCTCTTTTAATCTCTGATTCACCTGAATCAGATTCTTCTTCACCTGATCATGTATCTCCTTCATAGACTATGCAAAGTCATCAGCATGTCCACTTATCACTTGCTGTCCTTTTAATTCTCTGAGTTCACAAACTCCATGTGGATGCATCCCATATACAATCTGAAATGGGCTTTTCCCTGTAGTTCTGTTAATACTATCATTATAAGAAAATTCTGCCTGTGGTAACACTTTATCCCAGGCTTGTCCATACTCCTTTGTTAAGCATCTAAGCAAGTTTCCCAACACTCTGTTGATAACTTCTGTCTGACCATCTATTTTAGGATGGTAGGCAGAACTGTGGGACAAATTAGTTCCCAATCTTCTCCATAAGGTCTTCCAAAAATGACCCATGAATTTGACATCTCTGTCAGACACTATGTTTACTGGCAAACCATGAATTCTAACTATTTTCTTGAAAAATAAGTGAGCAATATGACTAGCATCATTTGTGGTCTTACAAGGTATAAAATGACTCATTTTGCTGAACCTATCTACTACAACAAAAATACTATCATAACCAGTCTTTGTCCTAGGTAACCCCACAATAAAATCCATACTCAAAAATTCCCAAGGCCTATCTGGGATGGGTAGTGGTTGATACAAACCAGCATTTGCAGAGGTCCCCTTTTCCTTCTGAAAAACTGTGCATTGCTCTACATATCTCCTTACATCCTTCTGCATCTTCGGCCAGTAATAGTATCTATTTACTAATTCCAGAGTCTTATTCAATCCAAAATGCCCACTCAAACATCCATT
>MU228531.1:2125952-2139050 GCA_018584345.1 Thuja plicata | reverse complement strand
ACTCCTACTTTCTATTAGGAATCTCACTTTGGACCCTATTCATTTCAGGATCCTCTAGACTCACACTCGAGTCTCTTAGGGTTACTCACAGACCCTAACTAGAAGGACTTCTACACTCCCTCTCTCTGAGCTTTCCTACCCACTAAATTTTTTCTCTCTCTACCTTATCTTCCTCTCCATGACTGAATAAAGTCAGTCATGCACCTTCTCCTGCTATCTCTCTCTCCTACAAGTTCCCTAGCTGGACCATTTAGCTCGCCTTGGACTTGTCTACAATTCCGACTAGCCTCTTCTCAATCCCAAACACAAAAATAGAATAAAAAAACATGAGGGATGATTCTTGATGGTCACACTCCATAGGATAGATTACAAGAGTCAAAAAGCATCCATGAGACTTGATTGAATTCAAAATCCTACTCTACAGAAGTCTGCACACAATAGAAGCACACACAGAAAACATAGGAAACTATTCTTTATTGAAAACTAGAAAATTACAATGTAAACTCAAATCTTCTATGCTAGCCTCCTCAGTCTCTAACTTCTCCAACCTCTTGTACAAGTTTTCTCCCTTGATTATATATTTGGCCTCTTCTTGATTCGTAACCGTTTTTAGGTTACTTGTCCGCCTGAACATCCTAACTGCCTCGGCTCTTCATCTTCCTCCTGTAACTGTCATCGATATCATCCTCTGCATGGTTGTCAACGTGGACATCCTTTTCCTCCGTGTCACTGACTTTTTATCTTCCCTCGGCGATGTTGATTGGTCAACCTATTTTTTTTTTCTAACCGCGGCATCGTTGTTCTTTCTCAGCTCGATCAGATGCTTACTTTACATCTGAATGTTTAATCGCATAGTCACGAGCCTTAAAAACCATGCATGCTTTAATCTATGACCTTGTGATTCCTTGTCCTCACGCACTCGCAGCACTTACAACCGAGCTACCATTTTCCCTGTGAGTACGTGATGCATGTTTGTCATGCTCTCGCACTGCTTTGACACGAGCTGCTGATTGCCCTGCGAGTACGCGATACATTGATGAAACCTTTTTGTCGCAGTGTTGCGAGTCTGATAGCCAACCTGCCGGTTCATCTGCGATTGTGCGATAAACTTTCATCACATTTTCGCGACCCTTATAGCCTAACTGTCGGTTCACCTCGCGACTGTGCGATGAGCTCTTGTTGTGTCCTCACAACACTTAAACACTAACTGCCGGTCACCTTGCAACTTCATGATTCCCTGTCATCACACCGTCGCACCCATTTTGACTTAACCGCCAATAAACCGCCGACTGTGCGATACACTATCATCGCCTTGTCACGACAGTATTCCCGTAACCGTTGATCACCATGTGACTGTGCGATAAGGATAAAGTAATCTACCTGCTCTTGCGCTAGGAGTTAGGACACTGAATCTGTTAGTGGTTAGGAAAATAAAGGAAAACTGCTAGCCATGATCTGCTCCATGATCACTCTGTTAAACTTCTAGGGCTTGGAGCGAGAAACCCTAGGGTGCTCTGCACCACAAATATATTCCAATTCTTCAAATGTACACAAGTTCATCATTACAGCCACTGAGTATTTTATGAAGTGGGTCGAGGTCGTGCCACTAATCAAAGCCACTGGAAAACAGGTGGCTATGTTCATTCTGAACTACATTATTTGTAGTTATGGGATACCCTCTTTAATTGTATCAGACAATGGGGGCCAATTTAAAAATCAAGACATTGATGACCTTTGTGAACAGTTCCACATCACTCAACACTGCTCCTCAATCTATTACCCTCAAGGTAATGGATAGGCTGAGGCATCCAATAAGAATATTCTCAAAATTCTACACCAAAGTGTAAGTAAGTCTGGCAAAGACTGGCATCTACAACTAAATCTAGCACTATGGGCCTAAAAAAAAAGTATCACAACACCAACTGGAGCCACACCATTTTCTCTAGTCTATGGTGCTAAAGTAGTACTACCTATTGAGGTTGAAATCCCATCTTTGCGGATATCTTTACAAGGTCTTGTTACTGATGAGAAATACCACATCGATAGGGTGAATTCTTTAGACCTACTTGATGAGTGCAGACAACAGGAGTTCAATCATCTGAAGGTGTACCAATCACATATGTCCAAGGGGTACAACAAGAAGGTTAAACCACATAAATTTTAAGTGGGGATCTCGTCTTAAAGGAGAATCCTAAGAACCAACCCAATAGAGAACATAAGGAAAAATTTGAACCTAACTGGCTAGGATCTTATGTTATCACTGCTACTTTTGGGACTATAACTTATCAATTGGCTACACCTTAGGGAGAATTTATTCTAGATCCTATCAACACTCTACATTTGAAGTGGTTCTATGCTTGATGTTTGGCTAACAAAGCCTGTACAGTGAAATAGTTCTCAGAAAATACCAAAAACATTCAAAAAATTGATCCTGAAGAAATCCAAAAATAATGGAAAAAGTCCTGAAGAAAGGTATCATTAGAGAAAACCTAGAAAACAGGCGCCTTGATACTACAAAAACATTCAAAAAATAAAAAATAGAAAAAAAATTGAAAAAAGGAAAAATGCCTTGACGACAACTTGGTAAAACATGCATCTTGGTAGCAAAAAGAAAGAAAAGATCTTGCCAAGTGGTGAAAACCTGGCAATCAGGCATCACTTGTGTTCTGCACTCCATCTATCAATGCATTGTTGATAATAAGCCTTCACGATTACACCTATGCTACAACGTTGACTTTGTTTCCTAAACAACTATCTTATCCTCGCTTGGGATTTGTCTATATTTTTGTCTTAGGATCAAGTCATTCTACACTGGGGGCATCTTTGCCAGTCTGATAGGTTGCATTTGCTAGGTCATCATAGGCTAGTTTGTCTCGTGATACAATGCTTTCTAATACTTTCACTACCATTGTCACTCTCATAAAGTAAGGATGGCACAAACATGAAGGATGTTCCTATGACCTACATTGGATTGCAAATAGGAAGAAGGTTATACATAGACATGGAACACATATTTCTTGAATTCCAACTTTTTGATTGTTGAAACTCTACTGTGCTGTAAAAATGAATTACTAGTATTTCTCAATACCACCTTAAACATAGTTTGATCTTGGTTTGATTATGACTCTTTTATGAACCCATTATATTTTCACTGGGGGCATCTAAGAAGTTATGAATTTTATTTGATTGATTCACAATTGATAGTTGTTATGTCTTTCGAGTTACTCCATGACGTCTGCACAAAGACAAAGAGCCGCAAGGACAGGGGGTATAACATTTTCTTGGTTTTCTGTGTATGGTGATTGTTCCAAATGATCCTATAAATTTCACCTAACTTGGATGTTTATGGTAAGAGCTACCACTATGTGTGGATAGCTGCATATATATTGATCTTTGTTTTGTGTAAACTATGGTGATGTTGAAACAATTTCCTTGTCTATTTTCTAAAATTAGATTCTCACTAAGGTATACGAAGCATAATGTACCCAAGGATATGAATTTTCAAGGTCATTGGGGCTCCAATATCTTGCCTTACATAGATTCTGAGATAATAAAAGGAAGGTGACTATTTTGTTATCCTGGTTTCTATGCCTTGATGCCTAAGTCTATTTCCATCATTCCAATACAACATGGTATTCATACTTTCATAATATCAGTGGATATTAGCAGCGATAACTTTAGTGGCGATTATTCGCCAATTGGCGAATGTCGCATGTCGGCGAGCGGGGAATTGATGATTTTTTTTCATATATTAGGTTGACCCAATTGCCTGACAATTATTAATATTGGGACCAATGCTTAGGCCCATCGCCCATCGCTTTATTTAATTTTCTACTTTTCTTACACATCATCGCCAATGGAATCTAATTCTTGGTCCCTGTAAATTTTGAAAATTTCCCTATAATTTATACGCGACCCAAATGGATGGCCTATATTCGCCAATAGTTTTATACATTTATATTTATAGGCCACCCCAAATTTGTCTGGCATTTTGTAGACACGTGTCTCAACCTGACCCAAATTTGCCAACTTTATTAATCATTCCTTCGTATTGGAGAACTCATAATCGCCTCACAAATAACACAAGTCATGTTAAAATTATGCGGGCTTCACCAAATTTGTATACTTTGACCTAATACCTCCCACCAAATTTTCCAGATAAGGATAGTATAAAAATAGTTTCAGATTGTTGAGTGCAACTGCATACTGCATTGGCAAGTAGTGACTGCAATCTGATTTGAGGCAAAGGTAAGTGATACTTATTCTGCGACTCTGTAATTTTGAGTTCATTACTATTTAGTGGTAACTTGTAACCAGTTAGGGAACATTGGTGATAGGGAGACCTCAGACATGAGTTTAGGGCCAATAATTCTAGAATCATATTTATATATATTATAGTCTATTGTCACTTCAACAATTTAACCTTTTTTTTTGCAGTGGAAGTCATTGGAGAATGGATATGTTGAACAAAAATAAGGGTAACAAGAATAAGGGTAAGGCTCTTGCAAGTGGGGAAATCCAAGAGAGGCTAGAAAAACACAAAACCTTATCATTGTACTTTGGTCATGGTGTTGGAAATGTTTCTGTCCAAAATCGGGAAGCTGCTTCATCACAAGTAGATTTTGAAGATTCACAACCTGAAACTACATGACATATTTAAGAAGTAGGCAAATCTAATATCTCAGATCATGATGAACTTGAAGAGGATTTTTAGTTAAATATCCAGAGTAGCCATAATGATATAAACAACTTGGATGAGACTAAGAATTTCAGAGATGGTGATGGTGCAGGGAAAAAGAAAAGAAAAAACAATTCAAAAAATGATCGAAAGTGGGAGTTGTCGAGGAATTTTCAAATAGAATGGCTGTCAAAGTATCCGTTCATTGAACCAGTGGAAAATATAATTGAAGGTCAACCTCTGGTAGAATGCAGATGTAAGATTTTCACCAAGATAAATAAGAAGGAAAAGAGGTTACAGTTAAAAATTGACACCATAGAGAAGCATATGGGTAAAGTTTATGAAAAGAAAACCATAGATGGAGTTGAAAAATTAGTGATAAGATGGAAAACAAAGGATGAATCTATGCATGTTAGGAATGCATAATTATATGAATTTTAGCTGAATATACAGACAAAGCCTACTCAAGTTAAAGGCTCTATTGAAGCTTGTTTTGGAAAAGCATTGGAAGTAGAATTAATGGGAAAAGCTATTCGGTTAAGTGTTGTTTTTAATATTTGAGCAAAGGGTGTCCTATGACAGACCACCCATCATTGAGTGCTTTATTACACTTTCTAAAAGTTCCTAACTATCCTAACAGTCATTGGTCAGTAAATAGTGGATGGGAATGGGCAAGTTGTCTTGCCAATGTTGAAAAAGAGGATCTAAAGGCAAAAATTAAAGAGTCAAATTTTATTGCATTGTCTTTAGACAAGGTTACAATAGTAGGTAATAATTCATTGGTATGCATGCATATTTATACTATACACAACTTTTTCTGCCAACCTCATCTACTAACTACTGCTAAAATGAAGGATAATGCGACAGCTGAAAATCTATTTGAACTAGTAAAGCGATCTCTAATTGAATATGGAGGTATAAATGACATGACGATAGCTAATAAGTTGGTATGTGTTGGAGCAGATGGAGCTTTAGTAATGCAAGGCCACAAGGGTGATCTTTGCACAAAGATACAATCTTCTTGTGCACCCTACATTACTCCCATTCACTGCATGGCCCATAGAATGAATCTAGCTCTTGGAGTTGTTAGCAAGCATGGTCAAGTACAAAATATTGAAGTTTTAATCAAAGAGATCTACCAATACTTCTGTCAAAGTCTGAAATGATTGAGGGAATTCCAACACTTTGCCAAAGGAATAACTGATGGGAACAAGCTTCTGAAGGATAATGATACTAGATGGATCTCTTTGGATGGACCAGCGCATTGAGTGTTTTCAGAATATCAATTGTTGCTTGGTCTAATGAACTCAAGCCATGAAGAAGCAGGGCTACCCAAATTTCCTGAGATGCTATGAAGGTTATCTAATTTAGAGACACTCTTAACATTAGTAGGTATTCTTCCCCTACTAGAGGAAATGAGAAATTTAATAAAAAAGGGCCAACAAAGAGCAATGTATATTGCAGAATATGCTGCGCTTCGTAAATTGACATGCATGATGCTAGATAATCTCTATCGATCATGTGATGATGTAAAATTTGCCAGCTAGCTTAAAATCACAGATTTGGACAATCCTGACAAATTTTTAAAGATCGATGTAAATGGGGAGTTATGTGTAGAAGTACACAGAGTTGAGATACCAATGTACTACTATGCCAGGGTTGAGTTCGAGGAACCAGTAAGGAAGAATAGGAAGTGAGTATCAAGTGTTAAAAGGGAAGAATTTACCAAGATTGTTGAGTTTGTAACTGCTTCTATGAAGTGCATTGCCTATGATCTTTCCTCAGAGATTAGAGTAAGATTCCCTCCAGTCAAACTACTTGAATCCATGTCTATTGTGTTTCCTCGATATTGGAGTATGAACAATTCAAAGGATTATCAAAATAAGATACTAACTTTGATAGATCATTTTTGCAAAACCATAGAGTTAAATGGAGTAACTCTAAATGAAATTTTAGATGAATCTCATTTCAGAGAACAATCGGGCCATTTTTCATAGATAATGAGGGAACAATATAATATTATGGAGAACCCCCACGAAGATGGATCGGCAACAAGACTTTGGAAATATCTAGCTGAGAGAGAAATGTTGATTGATTCAATATCAGAATTTTTCAAGCTTGTTGATTTATGTTTGACCATGATATTGGGGTCAGTGGAGGATGAGAGAGTTTTCAGTGCTTTGGGGTTCCTAAAGTCAAAGCTAAGAAACAAACTAGACAAGAATTTGGAAAATTGCTTGAGGCTCTATACATCCAGGTATGAAGTTCATACTTTTCCTTACAACAAGGCATTGAAAGTGTGGAAGAATAAATGTCAAAGAAGAGGGCTAGGAAACATTTCAAACCAAAGTGGGAGTGTCAAAGACAATGATGTGACTATCATTGACTCATGTACTAGTACTGGTAATGCTAGCATTGAACTTGATTTAAGTGGAGGTATGCAGAGTGCAGAAAACATATCAAAGAACCAAGGAGGCTATGAAGTTGATGGCGATGAATATGAGGATCCCGATAATGAGATGATGTGGCAACTTGAACCTTTATAGAAGTAGCGGGTCCTAGGTATTTATTAAACTTTTTTCTATAGTCTACTATGACACTATCAGTTTTTGTATCTCATCGTCATTCATCAATCATGCATAATATCATATTACAATGTCAAAATTCAAAAACATGAATGTGGTTGATAATCTCATGATTTATACAATTAATAATGGTTTTCTTTTGCATTATTCAGCTCATATGGTACAATTCTTAAAGATTTTTTTATTTTTTTGAAAACTTAGCAATTCATATGATACAATTCTTAGAAATAGAGATTCTCATTAATTTATTTACAAATATGACACAATTTAACAATTCATTCGTTAATAGTAGTAAGAAGTAGAACACAACTCTGTGTGATTCTATTTGCAAAAGTGAATTGATAATGAATTATGACTCAAGAGTCAATACCAAATTTCAATTTCATCACCCTTAGCAAATGACCTTGAATTCTCTTTTATAGAAACAAGGGAGCAACAATAGCTTCAAGTCGATTTTCCTAATGTGAAGTCTCTGCTACATTGATCTTGTTATAAAAAACAAAGTTCAAAATTGTTACTTTTAACTACTATTACTTTTAAATTGTTACTTTCACATTCTATTTTTTTATTACATCAAGATGATTCTACTAGTTTGTTTAATAAGATCCATTCTACATCGCTTGGAAGGTTAATATTTGTCAAGTTATAGTAGATGACTTGCAACCTTGTTAGACATTCGTACTTGTTAGACTAACTTGAAAGCAATGATCCTTCCAATATTGCATTCAAATTTGTCAATGGTTTGATGCAGTTAGCAATGCCTTCATGAGTTGTGTCCTAAGGAAGCTTGCCTAAATCAGTGCTCATTGTCTCCTCCAACCTTTTTTTGTAAGCTTCTCTTCCAATTAAATTCGTTAATGAGTTACTAGGACTAGGACTCAACAAACCTTGACCTATCATTTCAGTTGTTGTTTGATTCATCTTGGCGAGCTTTATCTCAAATAAGGCAAGAGTTTCCCCTGCTTCCTTTAGTTTCTGATAGTTTTGTAAGATAGAGGTTGCTTTTATTGATGCAAGAGCACATTCATTAATTCCATTTCTTTCCAAATTCATGTCACTGGTTATGTTGATTTTTTTCAAAATCTGTTTTGCAGTTTTCTCTCTCTGACAAATTTTTTTGTTTTTGTCAATGTGCTCTTTGAGCTTCTCAAAAAAATCTCTAAGACTTTCATTCAATTCAAACCAATCACACAACCTATCACCAGTCACCTTTATTTTCCCCCAAAGGTCTCTTTTTATTTTCTTGAATGTATTTTTCATTTGGTCATTCAAGCTGTTTTCGTAAGTTTTCATTGTCTTTTTTCCTTCTTTTGGTTTTCTCTCAATTCTGACAATTGGTGTTCACTCAGTTTTTTTTATTTTCTCTGCTTCCTCTTCCCACTGGTTTGCTTTCTCTTCCCACTATTTTTATTTTACCCTCTCATCCTCTAATTCTTTATTTAATTTATTGTTTACTTATGCCGCTTTCTCCAAGCTTTGGTATAAATTTACTGAAGAGTCTTTTTCATCCTCTAGATTTTTATTGCTCTCTTCCAATTTTTCCCTCACAAATTTCAGTTATTCCTCCATATGTTCTTTCTGAACAATTGCTTCTTTAGAGGATGAATTTTTTTATCCTTTTCTCTAATTCTTTGCACCTGTTATCTACTGCTTTCTCCTTTGCCTTTTCATTTGCCAGGTCTGCCTGCAACTTTTCTATTCTTCCCTGAAGCTTTCCATTTTCTCTCTCCAACTTCATCAATGAAATGTAGAAAACTTGGTTGGTCATTTTTGACACATTTATCTTGTCCACATTTTTAATTTTTGATAAATCCATTTGGAAGGTGCTAACTTGAAATTCAGATGGATCTATTTGACTCTCTGATGGATTGTTATCTCTAGTGGGGGGCATAACAACCATGAACTCCATCATTTCATTCTTTGGGTCATATGTGGGAAATAACCTATTCGATGTAGGTTTTGCATCACAAGTTGTAGCAATTGCATCCCTATTCAATGTTTTAGTATTTTGTCTATTCCTATTTTTTGTTTGTTCAAAGTTTGTTACAAAATCATTGTAACAAAAATTAGGGTTTTTTGACATAATTGAATGTTTGAAAGGTGAAATAGAACTTGCAGCTATGTACGAGCTTCCACCTATGGTTCTAATAATTACACCATGAGGATTAGTAGCAGTAACATCCTGACCCATTACAAGTGGAGTATTTGGACTATTTAAAGGGTTTTTTCCTAAAGGAGTGGCAATTATTGGACTCACAGTCACAGACACCATTGGCATTGTTGTCATAACCTTTCACTTCTTTACACTGCCTTGATCTCTGGGATCCACTGATTTCATGTCCAGTTTTAATGTCCTTTTCGAACCACTAGTACTACCCATTCCATCCCCACCACTGGTAGTGGCACTTGATTTAGATTGAATCTGAGTGCTTGGCAAAGGTGGAACTAGATTTGAAGCAAAAAACAAATGAAGGTGCAAGGGTATGAGACTGATTAGTACCTTTTTCTGATGAACTTCCAATTACTGGTTCACTACCACATTTTGGTGGAGCAGGTGTGGCAAGTGGATACCAATTACCTTCTCCAGTGGGACCTAAACCACCCCTACCTAGAAAACCCATTTGTCTACCATCTCTGCCCCTTTGCCACATTTTTCTTTTGTGGATGCACTGACTCCAGTAGCAATTGTCACAGAATCCTGCCCATCAAAACCAGTATCTTGATCATCATAATCACTATAATCACTATGATGTGCTTGACCAAGATGATCTACATTCCACAAATCACTAAATATTTGATCCTCATTTGGATCATAAAGATCTACAGAGGTCTTTGGCTCACCGATATTCTTCCTCATTTCCAAAAAATCTTTAATTTTGGTTGCAGTCCAATTATCATCTTCACATTGAAGCATTATTTTGTTTGAAATAGTTTTTGTAGATGGTTTAGTAGCTTTCTGGTAGAAATTGTAGGATATCTTTTGCTACTCTTTTACTTTGTGCTTTTGCAATGCAATAATTTGTGATGACAATTCCTGTATTGAAATATTATTTTCAGCGACGTATTTCTCCATCTCTTTTTTGACCTCGTCCCAGGACTCCATGTTTTTAAATTTTTCTATCAATGGTATACTCTCATGTTGACATTTTCTTGCGGAGCTCCAATTCTCTCTAAGCTTTGATCCAATTATGTTTAGTGGATCATACTACCAGTGACTGTCAACAGCAAAGCAAAAAATTGAAAAAAAAGCCTTTGCCACTTTGAATCCTCTTCTCTCAAATGTGAACCCTTCCAATGAGAAAGGCAAGGAAGGAAATATCATTTTATTTTGCTAACCATTAAAGAGTGCATCTATGCTCTCCATTTGATGAACATATTCCAATGCAAAAACCCTCTTTGTAACATGTATTGGAAGTTTGTAGGGTTCTACCATTGAACCGTAAAACCTTAACATAGTGGTCTTCCATGAAGTACCAATCAACCAATTGTATTTGACTTCCGAGTTGAATGCGATCTCTACAAGACACAGGAAATCTAGGCAATGGAGTGCCTATCATTTTATGATACATAGGTGCAAAAAATAAGTCTACAAAATTGTTATAGTTCCTTCTGTTATCACTCATCCTTATCTGAGGTGTCCATTCATATAGTGCATTTTGGACCTGACTTTGAAGCTTGTTTGTCTGAAATATTGCATGATGCTTTGCTAAAAGAAGATAGCACAAGTAGGTTGTAAACCTAAATGTCTTCTGTGAACCTCTTTTAATCATTATCAATTGTTCTTGCATGCAATGAACAGTGTGCTCAATAAAATTATATTTTACTGGTTCATCTTGACAATGAATCTGAAAAATCATTTCAAGAATGCTGGCACCCACTTCTTTGTTACTATCCAATCCCAAACAAAATGCTGCAAGGAAATACTATCCTGAACCCATTGCACAAAAATATCATAATCATAAGGAGGCTTATGATCTGGATCCAGACTAGAACTGCTTGTTATTCCTCTGATATATGAATCTTTCCTTTTTGCATTTAAATTTTCATAACTCTCTGCCAGCTTTCCTAGGTCAATGTTCACTTTTGATTTTTGTGCTTCAAACCCTAGGTCCAATAGACTAGCAAATTCAGTCCCTATTATCGAAAAAATTTCCTCAGTATTTTTATTGACAATTTCTTTTCTATTTTCATCATAATTTTGGGTGCAGAGCATGACAATTTCTGGACAAGGGAATACTTGAGGTAACGCCATGCGTGCTGACCCAACAACCCACGGTGCAATTGTATTTGTATTTTCCTTTAACGTGTTGTTAAATGGACAAAATTTTGAAACCTTCATTAGATCTTTACACTTGTTTTCAAGTGAAGATCTAATTTCCATGATTCCCTTATTTCCAAGGATAACATGATAAAAAATATCATGGAATTCATTAGTGAAACATGGTTTTTTAACCAGTTTGTGGAAGTCTATTATCTCTATTTGTCTTTCTTTGCCCTTTACTCATACTCTTGGTATTTGTTTTTCCCATCATGGATCATGGTATACTAGTGATAGCTACAATTTACAGGCATGTTTGAAAATTCAACCCTAATTCTACGACTACAATCTAAATAGTAAACTTCTAGATTTGAAAAATTTAAAGGTGAGACGTCGGTGTTCAGGATTTTACCCAAAAATTCAATTTGTGTAGACTGTGAGTGGGTAGAGAGATGAGAGACTCTATTGCATTCCTCAATCCTCAACCTATAAGCTGTTACCCATAACCCCTTTCTGAATATCAGATTCTCCAATATAGTATATTATAATACTAGTAAGAACTGAAAATATAAAAACTTGGGTTAGAATTGTACAATAGTGAGTAGTACTGAATTGTCTGTCATGACTCATCACTCGTGTTAACTTTTACTATCACTCATGTTAAATTTTATTGCTTCTCTAGATATCTGAGGTCACTAGGACATGTCTCTCTTAATTGTTTGGTCTGCGATCAAATTGAGCTTATTACTAATTAAATGTTAAGTTACTCCAATTATGATTTGAATTAAACTTAGCTTAGTGTACACATGTCATGATTGTGGAATAGGTTTACACTCATCATCGAATGACACCGATTGAATGAGTGTACATGTGTCATTATTTTGAAATAGGATTGCAAAAATGGGATTTCTTTTGCCTTTCAACTTGAAATACAATGTACAATGTTGATCTCTGCTCATCCAACAGTCGGTAGCAGTCACCATCATTTGTAATTGTGGGGGGTCCCATTTATTTACTTTGAATTATATCTATCAGATGACATTGATTATGTGAGTGGTCATGAGTCATCCAATTGAATGAGTGTACACGTGTCATGATTTCAAAATCAGATTGCAAAAATGAGATTTATTTTTCCTTTCGGTCCCAAATACACCGTACATCATAATTGTTGATCACTGCTCATCCAACGGTCGCTGGCAGTCACTATCATGTGTGGCAGGTCCCATTTATTTACTTTGAATTATATTTATCAGATGAAACCGATTGTGTGAGTGGTCATGTCACCATGTGTCATCTGATTGAATGAGTGTACAAGTGTCATGATTTTGGAATAGGATTGCAGAAATGGGATTTCTTTTACCTTTTGACCCAAAATACATCGTATGTCATTGATCTCTGCTCATTCAATGGTCTCCAAAAATACAGTTACACGTAACATCATACACCAAACATTTATTAAATTTAAATAAGATTAAATATTGAAACTGTCTAATATAAAAATAACTAATTAAATTTAAAATATTACAATCACAGATAACTGTCTAATACTCTAATTATTTATTAATTTATTACTAACC
>MU228531.1:2095713-2125902 GCA_018584345.1 Thuja plicata | reverse complement strand
TAAACTTTTACAATTCCACATTTGCAGTCACACACATGACACATAATGATAATTACATTTGTCATTGAAATGGAAAAATTAAGTTAATACTCTTAAATAAATCACACACATACATTAAACATTGTTACAATTTTTTTGGTTCATAATACATATTATATGATATCACAGATTCACACATTGATTTGGCATTTTTTTGGTTCATAATAAAAATTATATGATATCACGGATTCACACATCAATTTGGAATGTCAATGGGCATATAATTTATTATTTATCATAAGTAAAGTCTAAGGTCTATAGATTTCTTTAAAAAATTGCAATTAAACAATATGAAGTCTTCAGATTTCTTTACAAAATTACAATTAAACAATATTTATGCAGATAATCTATTATCTCACACACTTATATGAGTCTTGTTTCCCAAGGAAGATAGAAAAATTACAATAATTATTAAGAGTCTAACAACAAAATTTTCATGAATTATTTTGAAAATTTACATCACTAATATTATAATATACTTTATAATTATAGAGTTTAACAGTTAACTTTAGACTATAGTCGCACCGTAAACACCTACAAAATGGGAAGTATGTTTACGCACAAAATGGGTAGTATCCAGATTTCAAATAGTTACAAAATTTGTTGCCACAAGGGCACTGGTTGATCATATAAGAAAAACCAAAAAAATAAAATGAAATGCGGAAAACCATTTCAAGAACATAAACACTAAGGGTCTTCATCTCCATCCCTATCTGAGAAGAATTTTCTGTTGAGAATAATCTCCCCAAATTCATCAAGCCAGTTGTAGTCCGTCTCCTCAAAGTCATCAAGGTGAAACCACTTCCATAGGAAGTCCCTCCCCAGCCACGCCCACTTCCGATGCCATGTCAACTGCCTTTCATTAAGGTTCAGTAGGAAGGGTTGCCTTTCCACATTGCTTCCTCGTTGGATAAGCTTTTCAATTTCATCAGCCCAAGGGATGCCCAACCCCGGTTCTATGAAGACAACGACTAGGACGTCGTCCACCAGAAATTGATCCTTGAAAACATTCCACAATAACATAAGCATGTCTACCTTCTCTCCTCTGAGGTTGAGAAGAGACGCCAGGAAGTGGGACATAATGTCTGTGTTGACGCGGTATATGTTCTCATTGCGAATGAACTCATGGCCGAGCACCATCAACAAAACAATGTTAATGAAAGAGCCCACTTCCTTACAAATGGAAGTGAGTACTTCATCTGGTATCTTGCCCAAAAAGGGATTTTTCTCATCAGTAGATGTTGTTCTCAACCTAATTGGTGTGTCCATCTCTGCCTAAACTTAAAACCTAAATCTTTAAACTACACAGAAAATTGAAATTCGAGGGCCGAGGTTGAAAGGCAAAAGAAAATTGAAATTGATGAAGAAGCAAGAAAGAATGTCTATTAATAGCCCTGTGAATCCATATCGTTAGTTAAATCATTCCCATTAATGCATTAATGCAGGAGTGTGGGAAATTTTTAATATAGCCAGTGGTCAGTATACTAATAACTACAGTTTGTACTAGTACAATTTGGGAAACTGTGTGAATTTCTTGATGGCTAAAGAATGTCACTTCCACTCTGACAAGACATTCATTTCGAGAAAATGTGCCCGAGATAAAACTCTAGCCATTGATCTACATCAATCAATGGTCTCCAATAATATGTTTACAAATTAGGGTTCTAAATAAATAGGTTTAAGGTACGTATCGACGCTATCAATGCTCATAGTTGATAGTACAATGTATATACCATGTGCAGTTTCCAAATGTACATACCACTTGCAGTTTCCAGTGACGACAGACAACTCCTCTACCAAAGAGGCGATATTAACTCGATGTGACTGGTAGTCCAGAAATTGTCATTATTAGATGTTTTATGTATTTCCATTTAGCATTTGCTAATTTTAGATTTTAGTTTTACTTTAAAGTTTAATGAATAACTACTTTACAATTTCACAATTTGGCAGTCGCACAGTCACACATGTGACATGATACATGTAAAAGTTAAGTTATATTACTGTCAAATAAATAATGTTAAATAAATAACATGTTTTCATACATTAACAATTTAACATTTGTTTGGTTCATTTTCAATTTCACAAATTATAAAATCACACATGTCATGACTCACACATACATATTTTACAATTAAATCCATAAAAACAAACTAAAATGAAGTTGCAAAGTTTTCATTAATATTTTCTATAAATTTACAATATTCAGAATTTCAGACTTGGAGACTTTCACAGTTTCACTTGAAGTCCTTACAAAACTTTAAAGACAAAACCTACAACCTACTATAGTGAAAATTTCAAAATTTTTAGGCGGAGGCCATAGGGACACAACACTAAGGATTTTCCCCTTCATCTAAGTAGAACTTTCTAGAGATGACAAGCTTTGTGAATTCATACAACCACCCGTAGTCCACCAAGTCATCCGAAAGAAACAATTTGTGAAGAAAATCCCTACCAATCTGCACCCATTTCCTATGGTGCGTCAATTGATGAGCATCTAGGTTCAAAAGAAAAGGTTGAATGGCCACATCTTTGTCTGACTCAAAAAGCTAGTGTATGTCACTTGCCCAAGGGATCCCCACCCCTAATTTTGCATAAACAACAACCTCAACGATGTCACCCAGGAATTCATGTTTGAATAACTTCCTTAACAGAAGGAGCATATCCAACGTCTATCCCTTCAGGTCCAAAAGAGATGCCAAAAAATAGGACGTAATGTCCGTGTTAACTCGGCACCTATCGACATTTTCCAAAAATTGGCAGCCTAGCACCATCCTCACAGCCTCATTTGTGAAGGCTTCAAACTCCTTGCAAACTGATTCAAGGGTTTGGTTTGAGACCAGGCCCAAAAAGGCCTTCTGTTCCTCCACAAATGTGCTTATCAAATGGATAGGAGTGTCCATCTTAAAAAAACAACCACCACAATATCTGAAATTATACTAATACAACCTAAAAACCAAAACCAGAGGCAATCTTTCAAGCACTAGCAAAGGCGAACCCAAACCAAAGGAGAATTGAAGAAGAAGGAAGCATAGATCATCTATAAATAGCCCTTAATTCTTTCTCTAACCTAATTAATTCATTTGTCCTTCAAAATTCTGTAAATCTTTCATATTAAAAGAATGAGTGTGTGAAATTAGAAATAGCCAGATTTAGTGTCAGTGATAAAACATTTCTTTTATTAACGACAACTATGATACATTATCAAATGTCCACCTAAATAGATGTGAGACTTGATACATGTAAATAATGATGTCATTACATGATGTTGCATTAATTAGATAATAGTTATGGTGCAGATTAATTAAACTTCAGCCATTCATCTAGGATCATCAAACAGTCTCCAATAAGACATTTAACATTATAAAATTATGGATGTTATTGTTAGGTTGTGTGTCGATGTAAATTTTTGTGCTTATGGATACCAACATGTGTTTAATCTACAAACAAATTAGTTGGCGTTGGCCCACATGACGTATTAACGCATTGACAAGTCCCATCTTTTGAAAATCGCCAATCAAATATTTATTTTTCCCATACTTAACGATAGATTAGCTAAAAAAAATTTTTTTTTTTTCAAAAGGCACACAAAATTCGCTAACACAATTATTTTTTTACCCTTCAACAAAAAATCATTCGCCTCATATATTATAATGTATTTACTTCAAAAGAAAAAAATTTGCCTCACACAATATATATTTTCCCCACATTAATGTATTATTCGCCAGGATTTTATAGAATTTTCATTGGGTAGGGAAAAATTTTCCTTCACCTTTATATTATTTTGCTAATTTGGAAAGAAAATTCACCATCATCAAGAAATGTTTTCCCCTAAATTAATGTGTGATTTGCCAAGATTTTACACTTTTTCCTAGGAGGGGGTTTCTTAAAGTTATCCCTGGGTATTAGTGATGGTTGTACTATTAGGTGGTATCCATTCTAACAAGCACCCAATGATGATAAAAAGGCTACAATATCTGCAAATCAGTGACAAGTCCTAAGGGTTTGCATATAGCTACATTTAGAGATTGCATGATGCATTTTGAAAGAACAACATAAGGATTTGAGCTCAAACTCCTTTCTATTTTTAATTCATCTGAAATCCAAGATATTTACATACCCATGCTTCCCGAAATCTCTGATCTATTGGGAACAAAATTGAACTCACCTTTTCCAAATGTGATTAACTTGGTACTCGTGTGTTTACTCTTAACACACCCCTATTTCTTCACTTCTTCTAATCCATTCTTTCTTAATCTAACCATTCCATGCAAGTGATACGTTATTTCAACAGAGGGATTTCTTTTCTTTCCTTCGATTTCATTCTCAAGGGGGGCATGATCACACTATTATCAATCAAATTCTTTCTCGAAACAACATTAAAAATGACTTCATTATCAAACAAACTAGGGGCATGACAGTTTTCTTGACTAAGTCAGAATTGTTGGATAGAAAGCTTTGGTTCTCATAAGCTGGATATCTTGTGTTTCCTCATTTTAAAAGATTCTCACTAAGCTCCTGGCAACTTCATATTGAATTTTGGATGACAACCAAGTTCGGAATCAGTATTATCAATCTTTGGATGAAAACCAAGTTTAGAATTGATATCTTTAAAATATTTTATTAACCTTTGGATGACAACCAAGTTCAAATTCAATTCTACTAGTTTAGTTTGATCAAGTGCGAGACTGATCTCATCAGGCATTTCTTTCGATCATGATCAAGCTTCTCAATATTTTTGAAGTCAAAATCAAAAAACTTTCTTTGAATCAATGCGCTGCTCGCACATCAATTCAAAGAGGGGAAAATATAACCACATGGATTTGGTCTATTCTGACTATAGACCCTATTTTCCCTAAGTGTGATCATACCCCTAATTATGTCATGACAATGTTACTTTGACATAATTCATTTTAAATCAGATTTAATGTCCTAGGTGATTTTTATCACTAAATTATATTAACTACTACAGCCATACAATTTAAACCAATTCAAACCAATTAAAACAAATCAAATTTAGAACATAGCTATAGTATTTAATCATAAAGGAATTAAATAAACCCTAAATCAATTATTCACTTGCAAATGAACCCATTCCCCTAGCCTAATTAATTTAATTAAATTGGCTATAGTCCTATTGATTATTAAAAAGCAATTAATTATTTAAATAATTAATATCCTATTTTTGAATGAATTAAATAAGTTTAATTCATTTCATTAATATTCATCTAAACCCCTAACCTAACACACTTCAACCACTTTGACCCTAGGTTCAAACCTATCCCAACCCATTCACCCCATGCTAATCTAATTCTCATCCTAAATCTAATTCTAACCCACCTCCTAATGTCATCACATTCCATTAAGGAATGATTAAGGACTCCATCCACTTGAGAAAGTCAAGGAATCTCAAGATTCCTTCCCTCAAGTCCACTTTCTCAAGCCACCCTCTTACACCCTTCCCATGCTTCTTTAAGGCTCTCATTAATTCCTCATTAATGTAGATTCCTTAAGACCATGTCTCCCCCATGCCTATTGAATTCCTTTGGCATTTATTTCCTCTTACACACCATTCATGAGTTTTTCAACTCCATTAATGCACCTTGTCCCCCCCCTCTCTCCTCATTCTTCTATAAATAGAAAGGGGTTTTTGAGCACAAATAAGTCTTCATTTTTAGAGTAAAATTGCATTGTTATGCTGTTAGAATAAACCTAGACTCATATCATATTTTAGATTTCATGTCCATGCATTGTTATTTTCATGCTTTTTAGAGCTATAATGCATGTTTACGAGATATCTTTCTTGTTTTAACTCAAATCTTTCATGCTAAGTCATATATGGCACTGATAGTAGCATAATCTAAGGGCTATTGTGTTACTTATCATACTCTTCTTAGTTAGAAAGCAATAGGTCAATTTTAGTTGCTTTATATGCTCATCTAACCATGTTTTCCACTAATGCAATGACCTATTGAAGTGTTGTGTCTCTCTTAATAGGTACAAAAATACACACACACTTCTATGTCAAGATCAAAATATCCCATCAGTTCCTTGTTAGGATCCCCCATGTCTACTTCAATCACCTATCATTCCTCCCAATCTATTTGATGGTAATAAATCCCTTCAAGATTTAGTTGATCCAATCAAAGTTTCTCCTATGAAAGCTACTCACAAACCTATTGGTATAAAGATAAATCTTGAATATAAGAGTCTCAACAATCAAAATCACTCCAAAGATGTTGATATCCCTTACACACCTTATATCCCTCCATTTAACATAAGCATGTACCTTCATCATCCTCCAAATCTATTCTTGGTCCTATATCTCAAAGCTAAACCCTTCATCTCTTCCATCCATATTGGGTCTCTATATTCCTCCATCAACCATGCCTACCATCCCTAGTTCTCCATTCACTTACCCTACCATGTATCTAGATCAAAAAAGGAACACATACTTGAGAAACCAAGCAACCATCCATATCAACCTTATTCATCCACAATTCCCAAGTCTTTTGGAAGCAATTTAGATGTGCAACACAAAATTCATAAATCCAAGAACATACATGTGTATGAAAAGGACCATATACCATCTAATCAACATGTGAATGCAAAGGAAAAAAAAATATTCAAGAGACCACAAAGGTCCACAAAGAAAAAAAACAAGAGTCAAAGAAAATGTGTGTTCCGAAAACCCTCATTGAAAAAAATGCATTCAAAAGCATCACAAAAGAAAGAAAAATCAAAGAATATGTGGATTCCCAAGTTACTTTTAAAAGACTTGCACACAAAAGAAAATTCAAAGTTTACATTCAAGCTTTCAAAGACTTTCACTCCATCTCCTTCCAAACCTTTTCCACTTTCCAAGTCTATTTTGGGTTCATGTATCCCAAAATCCACTACCTTAGATACATCCTGACTTCCATCATCCATTGTTCCTCCATCATTCCATCACCCTTCGAGGTGTGTGCCAAAGTTGATCTTGTCACCATTTCCATCTACCCCTAGACACAAACCTTCCAATATCCGATCCATTATGCAAGACCTACTTGCAATACTTTCATCCCCCTTATCCAATTGCATGATTCCTTATCCACCATCTACCTTATCCTCCATATCATTCTCCTTGCTATCACCCTATCAACATCTTTGGGCATACATTAAAAAATCATGTGCAATTATAGCATATCTTTCAAAAGAGCATTATCCAAAGATCTAGATGCTGGAGAAATATTAAAAAAAAATTAAAAGTACAGAGAAATAAATCCATTCTATGGTGAAAACCACTTCTTGTGGCACCTTGGGAAAGTAACATGATGAAATCCTGGCAAACATGCATCATTCGCAGTCCACTTTCTTGTACTCTACACTTGGAGGGCGAGTTCCATCCATGATATATCAGCCATGTTATCCATCATGTTCTCCATCTTCAATAGCCTACGATTTATCCCATTTGCATCTGTATTCCCTCTTTCACCTTTGATCTTGACAAGGTTGAACATATCCATGACCATAAGGTATCTTGATATTTTTTATCCTTTTCCATCAACCTATTCACTTTTTGAATCCATTCTACCCTATCATGATCTTTCTTATCCCAAACCAACTCTCACTATCCTTTCCATTATCCCAAACGATCCCCTCATAGCCTTCGTACCCCTTATCTTGATTGTGTTATCCTATGCATATCTTATCCAAATTTATCCATTGATCTTGATTGAAAAGAAGAATGTAAAAGAAAAAAAATGTTATCAAAAGTCTCTTGACATGTCTATTATTTTGGATTGCATGCTTTCATGACATCAGGTCATTATCATATATGCTATCCCACACTATATTATAAGCCTACATTAGGATATTCTTTTTCTTCCTATCTTCGGTAATCTTGAGGAGACTTTCCTTGAGGGTCGCATTTCACACTTCAGCCATCATGACCTATTCTTTGTTGCTCCATCAACTTGCTCATCCATCTATAATGTCCTACACCTTGCTAGACATTGGGGGAAAACCAATGTGATTTTTCTTGAGAATTAGTGATCTCTAAAAATCTAAAAAGTGAAAAATGTTCCTGAAAAAAATAAAAAACATCTTTAAAGTTTAAAAAATCCAAAAAAAAAAAATCTTTAAAAATCCAAAAAATCTAGAAATCCAAACAAATCAGAAAAAGCTAAAATCCAAAAATCCAAAAAAACTTAGTTTCATTTGTTTACATATCAACTGTACAACCTTTTTGCATCTGCATTTTCCACTATCATTATATATACCCTTGGATGTGTACATGGTCACAATAAAGTCTTAGAGTTGCATTTGCATTGTTGAAATTTTCATCGTGGTTTGGAAATTTGCCCAAGTTCGACATCGCTGTCAAATCAAACTGGGGGTAGAAAATCCAAAGAGCAAGAGCTTAGCAAAAACATACACAAGTTCATACAAAATCATTGTATAAAATAACCAAAAAATTGTTACACTTGAACTTATTGATCAATATCACATTTCAAAAATCCAAACACTTGATCAAAATACCAGCATTTGACACATCAAATCTTCAAACAAAAAATTAGAGAAAAATCTAAAAAAGATTAAAATGACTAACGATCAAAAAATGGAAGAAGTTTATGAAATATGGATCTAAAAAAAAAGGAAATTTTTCAAAGTGTTACTTGATTTTTTTTGAATCATGTCTTTTTAGAAAATCAATGATGTCTTTTAACTAGATGAGCAATGATAGATACATGATACTTTTTTGGATTTTTGTGTGTCTTCTTGTAAGTTTGATTGATAAAAGTATGCAAACTCATATAATGACATGGTCATAAAATAATCATCGAGAACATCTTCCATATCTTAATGCCAAAATCCACTCACTACATTGAATCCGATGAAAGTGGTATTCATACTCCCATGGTCAAAGTAGTGAGATTTGTACCAATTTCATCTAAAGGAAGAAGGTATTCATATCATCATGATTGTAAAAAAAAATCAAACCAGTGAATATTTTACCAAATTTAGGTTCCAAAATCTCAATGATGAAAAAATGCACTCCTTTGAAAAAGTGACAATTAGTTGCATTTTGCATTCATATAGATTAATCTTGCATTATAGTTGTTATGGGATTATCCTTAATCAGGGGGTAGAGTTAAGCATGATCACATCATCAAGATTTTCTTTTCGATGAAATATATTGGACTTTAGCAAAAAATCAATTGAATATATCAAAAGTCTATGGCCTGATATCAAAGATACGTCATCAAATGCCTAGAAATGTACATAATCAAATGTCCACAAGAGTACATCATAAAATATTTAATCAATGTCAAGATACATTATCAATATTCAATCATGTTGATCAACTAGGGGTAATCTAACTCTATTCATCCCTTGTACCTACATCTGTACCTGAATCATATCAAATGGCCATAACTATAAGCTTCACACCATCGATGTTATAGAGGAAATCTATTTTTCAATCAAATCAAATATCAATCAGTCAAATCATCTAATTGATCATTTAAATTCAATCATTTATCCTATCATATATTTTCTCATCTTGAGTGCATGAAATTTCCCAACTCTAGATCCTAAGGAAGGAAAATCAATCCTTCAACCTATCTATCCTATCAGATTGACATCAATACAACATCAGCCAAGTGATTTTGACTGACATCAAGCGATATCAAAACATCATTAACCTATCTAGAGCATCAACAAGACATCTAACTAAGCCTATCAAACCAAACATAAATCAGTCAATCATTTATCCATCATCTTAATTATTCAAGCATCAAACATTATCCATCCTATCCACTCAATTGAGGTTTCTATCAATCTCGATGAGAACATCTATTTTGATCATCCAGATCATGAGGTTGACGCATCATATCCTATCATTTGACATCTAAATCCACATCAAAAAAAAGTTGACTCATTCATCAAAAGGGAAGACAATCTAGTCTTCAAGACACATCAATGATCTAATTCAACTAGGGCATATTCCAAATTAATTTTTATTGGGAAACAAATACAAATCTCAATCTATTTAAAAATCATACAAATTCTATCAAATCATTCAAAATCATTCGATTCATTTCTCGAGGGGGCATAATATCATCAGAACGTGAAATCAAGAAAATTGGGGCAATTTTTCAAATCAAGGGCCTTAGATGTGAAATTTTTCAAAATCATCAGTAAGTCATATAAAATTAGTGGAATATTTCATCAGTATAGTATATTGGGGTTGTATCATCTTATCAGATCATAAATCAAAAAATTAGTTATCAAGTTCAAATCAGACATCAGGTAATCAGAATTATCAGACATTCTTTGAACCAATACACTTCACACATTGATTTAGATAGGGGCATTTGTATACACCCAAAATTGGTCAAGCAAATTCAAACAAAGTCAAAACAATAAATTAAGGATCAAAGCATCAATTAATTGAAAATGAAAGCCAAAAGGATAAATTAAATCAAAAGGATCAAATTATGCAATTGATTTTAATCAATTAATTGTATAGTTAAATAAACAATGAATCCAACCCATTCAAATGGGAGATATGGCTAAATCAATTAATAAATCCAATAATTCTCACCAACCACATATGGAAAAAACTAAATAAACCAATGAGGTGAGAGTATTTGAATCACATGGACCAAAGAATCCTTTTCTATCTCAACCATTCAAATTGACTTTGCAATCTTGGCCACTCATTTTATCTCTTTGTCCCAACGTTTGAAACCACTAACTAAACTCACCTCTAACCAAGAGTCAATATAACTCACCTTCCTAATTTTAGGAATCCTTTAAACATAGTGCATTAATAGATTAAATCATCCATTATCTTAGTGCATCATTACTCTAGTGAATTAGTCTAGGTTTTCATAGAAATTTGAGACATTTGAGTAATTTTATCATAATGGAGCATGTAGGATTTATTTCTTTCATAATTGAGATAGATTAGGGATAATTTAATCATAGATCATCATTCTCATTCTATAATTGACACTAATGCATGCTTGAATATGAGAGCATTACTTTAGCTTTCTAGTTAGAGATCCATAGGATGCTTATTGTCTTAATTTCAATTCAATTTGGTTAAATAGTTGTATTTCTTACACTTGAATTGATATTTTGATGAACAAATCCTATGAAGGTATATATCTCATACACAGTATGGATTGTATTAGTCAATACTTATATCATAACATTGCTACATTTTATGCATTTAGATATCTAGGTTCACTTTCATTACATTTTGGTGAGCCTGACTCCATTCTGATTTGGTGCTTAGATCATATTTTCATTAGATTATTAATTATTAGATTTCACTTCATGCATTTCAGTAGCTTTTATTAGAAATCATTATAATATATCAAGTCTTGTTGTTCATAAACTTGGTGAATATTTTCATTATCTATGTATCTTCTCACATGAGATTTGATTTACATTCTTTTAATTTACTTCATAAAATGTTTAAATGATCAATTGGTTACTAGTTTGCATTATTATATATCTCTTTCTTTCATTTCTTTGTGTACGAGTGTCAGATTCTTGAGCCCTACATATAACATTCCAATGAGAAGAAGTTGCAGACTTATGGGTTTCTTTGATCTTGATTCCTATAATGTATTCCATAGGAATGTAGATGATACCTCCACTCCTGCTAATGAAATACCTACTATTATTGATAATCCCCCTTCCCCTTCCCATTCTTATTATGAGTATTAATCCTTAAAGATTGTCTTCTTTTCAAGTGAATTTTTTTTCTCATTATTTAAAAAAGCTTGATAAATGGTTAGGAAAATAATATTATAATAGTGAGGCAATCCCCTTGATGAAGGATTGAGGATGTTGATTCACAATGATGAGCATGGTGTTTATTTATTGCATGGCATATCCCATCTTATTGATGACAACCTCAAGACTATGAAAAGTTGCACCGAGGATCTTAATCTTTCTAATCCTAATACCAATATTGAGCATTCTATTCCTATTCCAACATCTTTACCTAATGTTCCTACAATTACTCCACCTATTATGAATACATCTATTTAAAACATCAATACTACACATGTTAGTCTTGGAAGCATTCCTAATGCTATCATTTCTCCTCATATGAGTACTTCATGTGTTTTCCAACCATCATCTGTACCTACTTACCACAATGTCCCACTTTCATATTCTAATGTTCCCTCCATTTCTTACAATGTTCCAAATCCTTCACTTTCACACATCCAATACCAACATATCCACATAAGCCACCATTAATAATCTCACCCAAAGTGTTTCAACCTTACAACAAAATTTTTCTTCCATAACCCAATCAAAATTTAATATTCCTACTTGTGAGATTGCTAGACCTTTGTCCCTTGGTATCATTTGTACCATTATCCCTCAATACATGGAAATAAATCACTTGGTGACATATAATGGAAAGGGTGATCCCTTTATTCATGTAAAAACATTTCAAATCTTGTGTAGTGACTTCTCTAATGATCATAGAGTTATAGATAAATTGTTTTAAAAGACATTTAGAGATAATGCCTTAGAATGGTTTTATTCTTTGCATCCTTATTCTATTGATTCGTTTCAAAAAGTTTCTAATTGTTTCATTCAAAGGTTTCAAAATAATATTGGTCCTCAAATTTCATTAGCTTATTTGATTCATTGTAAGAAAGGTGTTAAGAAAAAAGTGACTAATTTTATTGGTAGATTCAAACATTTGCATGCTAAGATTTCTTATCTTATATCTGATATGGATGTTAAAAGAATTTTCATTTCTAAAATTTACAAAAAGATATTAGAGATAAGTTACTATTTTCTAATTTTACCTCTTTTACCCAATTGTGTGAAGTTTTTCATAATTATCAACTTCAGGTGAGAAAGTTTGAGTCATCCACTCCAGTGGCTCGAGTTAATAAGAATGATTCCTCTCATCAATCTACCCAAAAGTTTAAAAACCCAACAAAGTTTTCATCAAGATCAACAATTATTCGAATAATATTGATGCATAATTGGAAGCTTCAACATTAGGCGTTTCTCCTTTTTCATCCATTCTTAAACCTTCTCATACTTTTACATCTCTTTCTAAATCTTTGCATAATGTTATGTTGAAGTTTCTTAATGCTAATGTTTTTGAACTTCTCTCCATCAAGCTGATTGACTTTTCTATATTTCCATGATCCTAAAGCCTTTTGTCAATACCATTGTTATCCTATCCATGATATTGAGACGTTTTTATGTTTGAAGAACATTATCCAAGGCCTTATTGAAGCCAACAACATAACTATTGAGGGTGCGAATGATAAAGGAAACAAATATGTTGCACCCACTAACCAAAATGTGCAAATCTACACCAATCTATTGCCTTCCCATCCTACTAATATAATTTATCCTACCACATTTCCTTCTTCAACCAATGTTGTTGTGCCTCACAAACCCACCACCATGAATCATGATTCTACGTGTAGTATAGAAAATAATGTTGTTAATCTCATTTATCAATACGATCCCAAACCTAAATATAAAACTAAGCCTAAGCCCAAGCTTTGCATCAAATTTGATCCTAAGGAGATGATTAAGGAACCCAATGGTCCTATTTATATTTCTATGAAGATTAATGATAAGTTCTCTTGAGGAGTGTTTATTGATCCCACGTGCATGATGAATTTTATAACTAAGGAACAAATTTACACAAGAAGATTTCATCAAGAATCCTATGATAAATTATATATAATTAATAATAATTTGAAGGGTTTTACTTATGCTACCTATGGTTTCATAACTTTTACCATTAAAGTTGGTAAGTTCTTAGATGTCACCTTTGTTTTCATCCAAACTTCTAATTAATTCCAAGTGAGACTTGGAATTCCTTGGCTTACTTTGCTAATTGTCTCTCCTATTCATAACTGTTTGAAATTTACCCATAATGGAGAAATCATCATGAAAAACCATAGTCTCTATTATCCTTTATCTATTCATGGAAAATTTGACCTCAACTTATTTTGGCCTACCATGCCTCAACCATTACAACCTCACAAAGATTGTCTCTTCTTATCTTACCAAAAACTTGAAGCCCAAAAGATTTATGAATTAAACATTCCTAAGAATTTCCTAAATCCATCTCCCAGACCCAAAATCTGTCCCACACCTCCTATATCCTAGAATAAATTTGCATCCTCTATCTTTCAACCTAGTGAGGTTCCTTCCAATCTTCCTCCTAACGAAGAAAAGGATTCAATGTTGATTAATCCTAAACCCTCCCAAATCTTAAACAAAACCAAACAAAACCTTTTTACTCAAGAATACCAACATAAACATCATGCTAGGGACCATGATCTAGCTTCCCAAACCATTTCCTCCCCTATGAAACCTCACAATGATTTGATGCACATTGACCAACCTATGCATAACCCAAGGGAGGAAGTTAAGATCTAAAGAAAAGTAAATTTCCTAAACATGATGATTTTTATTTTCGTATTAAGGACATTATTGTTATTAATTTAGATGATAAAGATAATATTGATGATGATAAAAATGTTAATGATGCAAATGATGTTGATCATGATGATTTTGATGACATGTATGAGGGTATTGAAATAAATCATGAATTATCTGCTAAATTTTCACAATTATTATCACTAGCTCCTTGTAAAAAATAAAGTGAATCATCATTATAGCATGGTCCTTGATTAGAAATTGTAGTATCTCCATCTGAATTTCTTGATGTTGTGCCTCTTGCGTGTTTTCCATCTTTCTTAAGAAATGATAATCAGGATATGGAGGGGGGTCAGACAATATACTTGAATAAATCCTCTTTTGTGGTGGACTCGTTTAAGTGTTTTCCTATTTGTAATGTGCTTCCCTCATGATGTGTTTCTCGTTGTATATTTTGTGTATATTTTTCTAGACGACCCTTGTTGCTTCATTGGTGCAAGGTGATAAAGGGATCAAACCTATCATGAAATTATTCTATTGGTATCTCAATTCTTCTATATGGTGTATACATGTTATGTCATGCATGTGTTATTTTTGTAAATGTACCTTTGTGTTATTTATTTGGGGACAATGCAAAGTGATAGAAACCATATTTATTTTTGGTCTTTGCAATATTGACCTAAAAATACTTTTGTTCATGTATCTTATGTTCTCTTCTTCCATTGTGCTCGTATTTATACTACCTTTGGGGGTTGAGTTTGATTCATTATTATTATTAACGATATAAATTAGCTATAACATATGCATATTAACCCCATAGTTAGTAGATCCTTTTGTGCTCTTTTTTTCATGTGATTCATTTCCCTTCATTTGTCCTTGTTTGGGGGCATATTTTAGTGGAAACATGGTTGTCTTTAGATGTATGCATGCTACCCTGAAGCTATTGGTCCTATTAAGGCATACACAATTTCTTTAATGTCAGGCAATACACTCTACTCTTTGTTACACATTATGAATGCGCCATATTGATCAATATTTTGCAGTCCTTTTTTATGACATGTAACAGATTGAATGTTTGAAGATGTTAAGTTGATCAAAAAAATGCAGAAAGATAATGCAAGACATTAAATCAGTTAATGGATTGTATTGTCATTGATGTCAACCTGATATAATTTAATTGGTTATAATAAAAGTGGCAAAGAATTCAGAGAATCAAGAAGATAAAGATTATGCTTTCAGTAATGCATAAAAGACAAGCATTCACAATGTGACTTCAAACACCGACTATCAGTGGAACTTGATAGACAAAGATCACCTAAATTCAAGTCACAGTGATGTCTGAGAAAAGTCACCGACAATCATTACCAACAAGAAGAATCACAAGCATAACCGATGGCCAGAAACATAGTGTAAACCAACGGAGAAGCCCAAGGGGAACTAGAGTGTTGACCAAAGCTATCAAAGAGTTAAACACCGAAATTAACTTGAGTTCAGAAATGACAAAATATCTAGCTGGCAGAGCTAAATATAGACTTAACTGGTAGTTATCATTGTTTTCATCGACAAGATAAAGCTAGAGATAAGTAAAGGATTTATATTTGTTTTGTACAGTTGGCAAAAAGATATCTATGAGATAAAAAATGAGTTTTTCTTTAAATCTAATTGGAAATAATTGTGGATCATGCCAAGATCAAGAAAATAAAGAACCTAACAACGGTGATATCATGTCTATAAAGAGACAACTCAATTCATTATGAATTGTGTGGGTGAATGAATAAAAAGAGGACGCTGAAGAGAAACTTCATACAGTCCTGATCAATCAAGCTAAGGAAAGAGCTAAAGTTTTTTGCGAACACTGAGTAATAGAACATAAAATCACCGAGAAAAATCAAAGTGGAGAAAATGTATAAAAAGAGATATATTGAGCAGATTAGTTTTATGAGCCTACAATAGATCTAAAAATCTACAAGTATAAGTTGTATGTGAACAGATCATACTGTTTCAGTTTAACCATTGATTCAGAAAGTCTCTTAACTAAGTGGGATTTAAAGATCCTTTCTATATTGAGATACATCCCAAGGAGTATCAAAAAGTTTGATCATGAAGATAGCATGAGATGCTAGATACCTATTGATAGGCCAAGTGAGTGTTTGATCAAGGAAGGTAGCATAGAGATGCCCAATATCAAGTTACATACTAAACTTTTAAATCCTCTAACAAGGTCACACCAAATAGTGTGTTTGTAACCTTTAACATGGTTGTCTCTTCTCTGAGCTCACTTCAGAAGAGTGAAAAATTTGGGTTACTATTCCCAAGTGGTTTTTCCCTTAACAAGGTTTCCACATTAAAAATCCATGTTTCAATTGTGTTTATGAGTCATTAATTTAGTGTTTTTCATTACACATAGCTTAACTAGATTGATCGGTATACTCTAGATAATTTACTATCTTTCAGTAAATTAACAAACTGCTATTCGGTAAACATATAGTATAAGGTTAACAAAGCATTCCAAGTAGTATTAATTTGATATTAGTATTTGGAGGCATTCATCTTATAGGACTGAAGATAACTAGAGGCTTAATATCGTGGTACTAAGTTTTTGGGTTGATTATTGGAATATTTTTGAGGCCACTGATTCACCTCCCCTCTCAGTTATTACTAACAATTGGTATTAGAGCTTGTGTGCTTAGAAAGGGAGTTAAACAGCTCAAGCAAAAGATCACAAGATGAATTGATGAGATGTGCCCAAGTTGAATAAAGACAACTTTGCATCATGGAAAAGAAGAATAAGACTCCACCTATTAGATATTGGCAATGATGTTACTCAATACCTTGATACTGAATATGTGTTGCCTACATGACCTCATACTCTTGAAAAATTAAGAGAAAAGCATGAGCATAATTGCATGATGATAGAACTCACCTCATCACTCTCTAATGTTGAGTTTGAAGATGTCAAAACTTGCACCTTTGCAAAGAAAATATGGGATAAGTTGAAGCCGGTACATGGAGGAGATGCCAATGTACTAAGGGCCAAGGCATACAGCCTAAGAGGGAGGTTTGATGACCTAAGAAAGAAAGAAGGAGAAAACATCACTCAGTATAGCTACAGAACCAAAGAGGTAGTAAATGTTATCTAAGGAGTTGGAGGTGTACTTGAAGAGGAGACAGTGGTAAGTAAAATATTAAGAACCTTACTGCCTGTATATGCTATTAGAGTTTCTTCTATTCAAGAAATGAGAGCAATTGCAAACAATACATTTACTCTAGATAGTCTGATTGGTAGACTGATTTCATTTGAGATTTATAACTTTGAACATAGTGTCTTACCATCTATAGAATCTTCATTAAAAATAAGCAATTCAAGTCATAGACATGCTATTAGAAATGATAGTGAAAGTGATAATGAGGAGCAAGGACTTGATGAGATTGAAGTACTAACAACAAGAATATTACAGAGAGGCAAAGGTAAATACAAAGCTAAATTACCTCTTGTGTGTTTTAATTATAAATAGGTTGGACACTTTGCTGCAAGATGTCCAAACAGAAGAAAATATGATAGAAATAATGACAGACCATATGAGAAGAAGTTTGATAAAGGTGATAATAGAGATTACCGAAGCAAGCTACAACCTGACAGAAGAGATACCCAAGATTATAAGGACAAAAGAAAGAAAGCTTGTTACCTAGCTAAGAACAGAATTGATGACACCGACACCAAATCAGAAGAAGACATCAAGATGGTATTTGTGGCCATGAAGGATGATTCAGATGAAGATGAAGAAAGGTATGTAGAAACTGCACTCATATCTAAAGTAAATAAAAATGATTTCTGGATCATAGATAGTGGTTACACTCACCATATGACCAGTGATAAGAAAAATTTTGAGACCTTTGAATACTACAATGGTGGTTCAGTAAGAATGGGTAATGATACACCTTGTCCAGTTGAAGGTAAAGGGACTATAATGTTAAATAACCTGATCAAATGTGAAAATGATTATTGGGTAAAAGGACTAAATTATAATTTGTTAAGTGTTTCATAGCTGAACAATTCAAGTCACCGAGTAGCATTTGAAAATAAGAAGGCACAGATCTTCAATGAATCAGGAAGGTTGATTGGTACCGTTGAGCAGACAAAAGTTAACCTTTTCTATCTTGATGACACTAACACCACTTGTTTGATGGCTAGAAATGAAGACATATGGTTATGGAATAAAAGGTTGTGTCATGTGAACTTTGACAACATGATAAAGATAAGCACTAAAAGGAATGTCAGAGGCTTACTGAGCATGACAAAGCCTGAGCATATCATGTGCAAGAATTATCAAAAAGGTAAGATGACAAAGTCTAGTTTCAAGAGTAAATCCCATAAATCTAATGCAATTCTAGAATTAGTCCATACAGATCTATGTGGACCCATGAGGACAAAGATTTACTATGGAGATAGGTATTTCATTCTCTTTGTTGATGATTATTCTAGAATGATGACAGTCACATTCTTAAAGATAAATATGAAGCATTTAAGATGTTTAAATGGTACAAGGCTATGGTAGAAAAACAAAGTGAAAATAAATTGAAATGCTTAAGGTTAGATAGAGGAGGGGAATTTAATTTAGATGAATTCACTGACTATTGCAATGATCATGGAATTAAAAGACAGGTTTCTACATCGAGAACACCACAAAAAAATGGAATTGCTAAGAGGAGAAATAGATCAATTGTTGACGATGCAAGAACATTGATGATTGAAAAAATCATCACTCAAAATTTTTGGAGGGAACATGTCAGTATTTCTATCTACACATTGAACAGAGTACAATTGAAAAAGGACACAAAGAAGACACCCTATGAGCTTTGGTATGGTCATACACCCAATGTAAGTTACTTCAGGATCTTTGGTAGTTAATGTTATATATTGAAGGATGATAGAAATGGAAAACTTGACTCCAAAAGTGAAGAAGTTATCTGTTATGCCCTGCATACTCATCCCTACATTTTGTGTGCAAAATGTTGGGTCCCCCTTTTCGCTTTGGCTCTTGCCTTGTTTTCCTTGTTTTCTTTGTTTCTTCTCTATGTTTTCCCTCCCATGAGGTTTGTTTTCTTTTTTCTTTTGTCTTTCGTGTCTTCGGGACCCGATCCCAGAGTTTTTTTTTCTTTCTAGAGTTGGATTCCAGACTCTGGGATTCTCCACCGCGATGTCTCCTCCTCACGAGAAGGTATGGTGGCATGGAATCCCCACGCCCAAAGTTTGAAGGTTTGCCTATTCTGGAATTCATGGAGAAGAGGGTAACTTTCTTTTACCTCGGGTATAAATAGGAATTACACATCACTTTTACAGTTACCGTGATTAAACACTTGTGCATCCAGAGTGAATCGAAGTGAATTAAGGCAATTTTAAACTTCTTTTGCTCCCGTGTTTAGTGGTTGTCTACCAGGGATTTTGTAGTAATTATTCATGGTAATCCTTGGGGTTAGTTCATTACAAGGTGCCTTTCATGCCTACCTTCTTTGTTGCATTTGTTTTTTAGGTAAGCTCTCGGCTTTGGTCTTGTCGTTTTGGTTTCCTAGTTTTGTTCTCGTTTTGCTCTATGTTTTTGCCTCCTGTCTGGTTTTTGCCCATTATCTTTGCCGCATCTTGTGGTGCTGGTTTTTGTCACCTCCTGTTGGTGGGTTGGCACTGGTAGAGGGTTGTTTTCCCTCCATGTGGTTGTAGCATAGGTGTTTTCATGCGTTCTTCATGGTGTTGCTTATTTGTACATTTTGTAAACTCTGTAAGTAGTATGTATATATTATGGCCTTTCGGCTCTCTATAAATCCTTGTATATATCTAATGTATATCATTTTGGTTTGTGCATCTAGATCACCATGCTCTGGTCTAGTTTCTTAAATTTATGAGCTCACCCACATGGTGGAATACCACCTAGTTGGAACTCGGCTCCTGGCTGGTTTTGACCATGGTGGTTTCTCTCTCCACTGTCGAAGACAAGTATTTATGGTGCATTTATTTCCCATGCACACATTTAAGATCCTCCAAGTGACCTTCATACTGTGTGCATTCAGACATTTGGCACCACTATCACCATAACTCCCATTTATTGCATAGCCATGTGACACCCACGTGGGCCTGACAACTCACTTTCTGGTCATGTCTCCCAACGGTTAGTTTTCCAGACTCTGGGCCCTATGTCCTCATTCACCTTATATCTTATTTCTATCAAAATGTATTGAAACCCCCAGGCCTGGATAATGGTTGAATCCCAAAGCCTACATTCTATGCATACCTTTTCTGGATTGTTTTAATGCAAACTAACTTTTCAAATGAAGTGCCCAATGCGGTGGTAAGTCCTCCAGAATTTGGAGAAGCATTTTTATCTCATGAGAATTATAACGGTCACCTTACCTTGCAGGTTTTCAAACATCCCACTTTCACTATGTTGGAGGCTTCCAAATCCTCACCACCCGGGAGTCCAGAGCTCCCTTCCACGATAGTCACCAGGGCAGCCGTTAGGTCCAAGATTGAAAGGGCCCTAGAAAAGCTTCCCCTCAACATGAAATATTTGAAAGAGAATATTGTTATGGGATCAAAGATTGAATCCTAGGCTCAATTGATTACTAACACCAGCATCAGAATGTGGGCAGAAATGCAGTCCTTGGTTAAAATGATGTTCATTCAATGACAATCCAGGGACCAGTTGGCAATCAGTGTTGGAGATTCTGGGATCCTAAAAGCCGCTTGCTTCCCATGCTCTGTACAAGCCCTGGAACTTCTTGTCACACTCGCGGCACATTACAATTCCTTCATCTAGGCTGTCATGCTTGTCGCCCTAGTCCCAACTGGATGTCCCATGCCCATGGTGTCCCTTGATGCTGCAACTTTTCAGGTAGGTTTGGGGATCCCTGAGTTTGACGAAGCAGCTGTTGTCAGCTAATCTGATGCTTGGGGCAATTTTAGTAGCTGGAACTCATGGCCCAACAATATTTAAACAACAATTAGCTCAACACCCCAAAGAAGGAATTCAAAATAATGAAGCTGGAGTTCCCCTGATCTGAGTTTAAGGAAAGTATCCAAATCGGGATCATAGCATTATGCCAGATCTTTGGGTAACCCCATGCCTGGGAATTTTTAGGATGGATGTATTACTTCTTACTTGGTATCTCTACCGGTGAACAATATTTTGATTGGGCCACCATCATTTTGAACCATGTGGACTCACATTTTCTCTAGGTGGCCCGGACCTCCAAATTTTATATGAAATCCTACATCCTCTGGGCCTTAGCACAATAAAACCCCATCAAAAATGGCCTACTCATGTCGAGTATACTTGGGGTTGGCCTAGGTCAAAAGGCTTCCTGGGATTATTTCCCACAAATCCAATGGGAGGCTAGTTTCCTCTACTTCTGCCGGGTGAACGATGCCTTCATCTACTACAATCTTCTCACACCCACCCGAGATGATGGGTACCAACTCTCTAAGGAGGCAATGGATTTGGTCAGAAGTTATGGCCACTATTATGTCTAGTTCCAGCAGCATACTTACATTCGGGTAAATGGCTTCTCCGAGAAACCCTATTTGTTGCCCAAACACTGTGGGAACAAAATAATCCTTCTAGAATATTTCAGATAGATGCTGGAGTTGCACACCTTGTACACTATAAAGAAGATGGTAAACATTCCATTCCCAATCACTTTGGGAATTACACATGTAGTATGGCCACAGCCAAAGAGGTAGATAGCAAGCTTAAAAGAATTCTATCTAGCGTGGAAGAACTTTGATTCGCTAGGAAAAATTGCAATGACACTTCCCCAGGCATCAGAGCCCCACAAATTCCACATGGAGGACTTCTGGGAAGATTTCTAGGATGATGTTGAAATTCGGAGTCGGCATTTCATTCGGATGACAATGGGGATGATGTAGAGACTGAAGCTTCAAAAATTCCCAGATGACTTCTCGGACACCGGGTCCACAATAGACCCCCAGTACAAAGAAAAGGGAGTTGACAAGATGGCTCTTCCCCTGATAGCTTGGAGCACCCAGGAGGGGCCAATTATTGAAGATATCATGCACAATGTGGTTGAGTGTAGCCACGAGTATTTCAAGAAGATGTGTTCAGGGTGCACATGCAGAGTTGGCCCGACAGTATGAAGCTTGACTTCCAGGGCTAGAACTTCTTCACAAGGAGAAGATAGAGGAAAAAGAATCATGGGGACCCCGTTGCAAACTCCACCTATGGCCCCCATAAAAGAACAAATGCAACAAACGTTGGCGGCCTCCCAGCAAATGAAAGATAAACTGATCATGCGGTTAGCCACCTTGGTACTCATGACCAGGCCTATTTGTCCTCCCTCTTCCCCTTCATTGGTAGCATTAATGGTCTAAGTGATAGGAATGGGAGAGGAACAGGAGTAGGCAACTCTAATGGACACAGGGCCCCCTTTGGTAACCTGGAGAAAGAAAAAGAAAACTAACTCTCAACCAAGGGCAGAGCTGGAGCTCGGGATGCCGAGAATCCCAGAAGTACAAATTGTTTCTTCCAACTCCCCAGAGCTAGAGAAAGAACCTAAGGACATCCCCAAGAATCCCCCTCCCCATGATGAATTTGATGATGTGTTTAGAACTGATGAATTTGGAAATTTGCAGGGGGACATCATACAGTCAGCAGAAGAAATTGCCGCATAGGACGAACTCCTAGAGAAAGAGCCTGCACAAGAGTAGGAAGCCCGAGTACAAGAAGAAAAGGGATAGGAACAGGTGGATACCTCCAAGGTTCTAGAGATACAAGTTACAGGGACTGAGGGTAGACAGATGCAAGATGAGAAAATGGCCTCGATTAGGGAAACAGACCCATAGGAACAACCGTGACCCCAACCGCCATGCTTCAAATGCCACTCCCAAAGATAAAATTTGGGTAGGTGATCACAGTGGCCCAAATGTTGAATCTTGGCCTGACGCCTCCCCCACCTCCAAAAAATACACCAGTAGAAGATAACATCCCAGCAACAAAGGCTGATGAACAGCAGCAGGATGAGAGAAACCCTGGGGAAACAAACAATGATCCTAGCATTGTCAAGGATACAAACACCAGGACAAAAGATACAAGCAACACTGGAGTAAGTATCATTGGTGAATCTCAAGATACAAGGAAGGAGTCAGAAATGGCTCATATTGTTGAAGGGGCACAACAAGATGTCGGGGAGAAATCACAAGAATAGATTCTAGCTGCAAAGCCACCCCTACCACCACAATGGCTGGTGGAGTCTTGCAAGAGGAAGGCCCCAGTGATGACCCTTAAGGCCCATCTCTCCTTGGCAGAGATGATGGCACAAATGCAAAACCCACCCAAGGCCAAGAAAGCTTGGATAGTCCATACTCTTCAGACTGGGCCGGGTAGAGAGATAGTCACGGTAATTGTGACACCTTCCCCAGATGCAGATGAAGCAACGACTAAGGTCGATGAGTACTCGATCACTAAGGTATCACTGGGAAAGAGAGGGAAACAGGGAAAAATTGACCTTTTAAAGGAGGCAACCAAGGCAGTGGAAGATCATTACGAAAAGGAGGCCCAAAAATTTAGGGCAAAAAAAGAAAAGAATGCAAATCTCATGGTGTTGTTGACGGAGCTCGCACAACCTCTTACTGCCATTCCTCTAGGCGCCTCCGCATTCGATGTACTATTCCCTTAGAGCAATATAGATTCACTAAGGGAAATGAAAAGAAAATCCCAAGCAGTTGATGAGTGGATCAAAGAATAGGTGGGAAACATCTGACATTTCTTGACATCCACACTCCCAGACTTGTACGTGGCTAGCCGTATTCTACATCAGGCCGAGACTACTATCTCCATCTAGGAGGGAGATATTGAAAACTACAAAGCATGTAAGGCTGAGATGGAGGAGGTCATCGGCTTCAGGGAAGAAATTGTCTCTAAGGCCAGAGTCCTAGGAGAGGATTATTTTAACTTTGTCAAGACCCAGCAGTCCAGACTTGACCTCACATTGGGGGTAACCAAGCAACTGGTAGGGTCTATAAGCGACAGAGTCCAGGAAGTGCAATATTCTTTCAATTTGTACAAGTAATTCATTTCAAAGGTCTATGGAGCTAATCCCTTCAGCAAGCTAATGGAATATCGGTATGGATCCCCAAAGGGAGTAGATGGAACAGAAATGGTGAGACTTACTCGCATGGTGCTTCAAGGTCATGATGTGACCAAGATGGCCACGTAGTTTAAGGAAAATGTTCCAGATTTAGAAGAGCAAGTGGAGGTGGCCAAGTATTGTCGGGTCGGCCTTAAGGACATTGACGAGGATTGAATTGCCTAGCTCCTGTAGACCTTCAATGATACTAAGGAGCAATAAAGTTCTCTGGAGTTTGGATAATCTCGCCAACCATGTATCGGTTGTATTTATTCATTGTTTTGGAACGTAAGTTCCCAAATCCTAGAATTCTAGATCCCACATTTTTGTATTCTTTAAGCAACTCATGTCCCAGTTCCCAAGGCTGACCGGTCACTTTCAAGGTAGTTAATAAAGGTTGTCAGAAGGAAGGTAACTGAAAGAAGGCACGTCAGCTTGACAAGAGGTATTTGACAGATGGTCTTCCCAAGGCGCCGCTTTAACATTGCACCTAGCACATCAGAGATAGGGTGCCACTTTCCCATTAAAAAGGCATGTAACCTCAATCCCCGAAGGGATCATATTTCTTCTTTCTCCTCCCAGCTCTCTCCTTGAGGCTGATTCTTCCACTCCTCTTTTCTTGTCTTATTCTTTTGACATGTCAGACCTTTCCTATCCTGAGGTATTTTGTAGCATGGTGCAGGTAGTACCGGCCACCAAAAATAGTATTATATTGTAAAGTGTAAAATAAGTTGGGTTATTTTTAGGTCAAAGCTTGTGTATAAATATTAAGTCTGACCTCATTCCAAGGGTCAGTGACATTGATGATTTTGCAGTCCATAGCTAATAGCAATTTGGTTTTCTTAGTTCATAGTTGTAGAGCTCAATGCTCCATAGTTTCTAATCTTTCAGTAGTTAAATGATCCCTTGGAGCCACCATTGTAACATGCACCAGTGCTTGCTAGAGATATGTTAATGAAGAAGGAGGAGTTCTATCAATGACATTGTTAGCATTCTGATTTTTGGGTTAACCATATTTTATACTTTGTTTTCTTTATGTCCTTTTCTCTGATACTTCAAATAGATTAATGATCTCCTTTAGCTTTGCTACTAATCTAATATGAGCTGATGGTTCTATATTTCTTCGGTATTTAGTGTAGTGTGTTAGAGCATTGTTGATGTTTTTAATGTTTAAGTATAACTATAGGTAGATGAAATATTTCTAACTCTGCAATATCTTTTGAAGTTTATTTGTTAAATGAATGCACGCTTGCAGGAAACCCCACTTACTTGAATCCCTAGAGAAGATGAGTTAAGATAACCAGCTATCCCCCTCAAACAAAATAGTCACATTTCCCAACTGAGCCCCACACTATCGAGACCCGACCCTCACGTGCTTGGAGGCCCAGGGAATCTCATTTCCCCGAACAACCTTTACAGGAAAAGTTGGCTAGTACCTCGGTACCTGGTGACAACTTACATCTATTGGTGGACCTGGTCACAAAGTCCCGTCAATAGAAACTGGCACTAGAGGGAGGGCATGAACTTGTCCCCCTCTGAGGATTCAGATTTTACTCTACCCGAGGGTTCCTTGAGCCATATTTTTAGGAGTCAAGCCTTTAGCGGAATTGGGTCATTTTCACCAACAAGATTTGAAAGAGTCCTTAGATCAACCCCCAAAGTCAGAAGGTTTTTCAAACTTGAACCTCCCACTCGAAAGAAATAGACCCCAAAAGCCAAGCCAACCACCATCATCTGGGGATCTAACACATCCTAGAATACCCAAGTCCCTTAGACAATCCTAGGGATTAACGCTCAACCTAATCAAAACCCAAAACCCCCAATGGTGGTGTATTTTTGAAATACTGGGTCCCCAATGGGATTTTTCTAGGTGTAGCCAATGATCTACCTTCGCACCCAGAAAAGATTTATCCCCGATATGAGCACTTAGGCTGACGAACCACAGAAGAGCATCTTTAGGCATACAAAGATGCCATGAACTGACACCAGATCCAACATAAAGATGTTGTGACCTAGATGTTCCCTATATCCCTGGGATAGAACAAACTGAATTGGTACCTTAACCTTCCTACCAATTCTATCAACAGTTGGCAAGACATGGAGGATGTCTTCTTGGTTGCCTTCCGTGTACACGTAGACCCAGCATGGTTCCACAGATAGTTCATTTCTATTAGGAAGGAACCGAACGAGCCTCTTACATCATTGAACCACCAGTTCCAACACGCCTTGAAACAGTGCATGGGTCCCTTCATCCCATCTGCAGATGTGACTATCTAGACCTATCTCAACGTGATGGACCCCTTTCTCTACCACTCTCCTTTGGAGTACTACCACCCTGGGTGACTGGGATACTCTGGCAAAGGTTTATAACCTAGCCTTAGAATTATCTCATGGCCTTAACAAATCCCTAGGTAGGATTGGGTAGAGCATGCCATTTAACATGATTCCTGGTAGAACTTCTTATGCCAGGGGATAAAACCCAATCAGGCAATGGGTGCCCCTACGATGGCCATGAATCCTCCACCCCCATCGATAGACTAGGAGGCATGGTACGTATATCCATCTCAAACCCAGACAACACTGGGTCTGGAATCTTTTCCATGAAACTAGCCATAGTAAATGTAGAAACCATAGACACAACCACCTGAAGTGCCTTTCTTCTAGTCATCCGTGGCTAGAGGATGGCCACCCTTGACTCTGGAAAATGTTGTCACTTTCCTAGGGAACCAACAACAACCATCACACTATGACATAAATACCCAGTTGACCGCTGAGGTTGAATCCATCTGGTGAATGTTGTCCATGCTGATTATGGACATGGGTTAGCTGAAGGTGGGGTCCTTTGCACCCCACAACACGAAGTCCCAAAGAGGGAACATTTTCTTCAGCCAATGAAACAACAATTTTAGAGGAAGAAATTATAACAATGGGCCTCGGCCCAACCAACAATAATAGAATAACAATGCCAATACTGGAGGTCTGCCTCCAAACCAAAACACTAATCAGGGTGGCACTGGACCTTCCCATTTCACGCCAGTCATAGACTTCTAGCCTATGATCAACTGGTGTAGATTGCACAACACAGGCTCGCATAATGAGGTAAACTATGCCATGCTAGAGAAAGTCATCATGATTTCCTAGCTAGACAGACAACAAGCTTCTGATCCTACTCCCCCAAAACCTCCTGTGCAAGAGCCCACTCATGGCACATTCACTTGTGAGATCGTCTTCTTTGGAATAGACAAGGAAGACAAAGAGGAATCTAAAATATAGGGATTCTTTGATGAATCTATTCTTGCATTTGAGGCTAATGCCTTTTCCAACCCACAGACCCCTTACAACACTTGGAGTCAGGCTGGTAAGGGACCAGTTTAGATACCCACAACTCCCATGGACACTCCTCCTCAGGACAACATGACTGATTGGTCTATCCTTCTAAAAGGCCCTAACTCTAACCAAGCTAAGGGCCTAGCTGAGGGAAGCCACCAATCCCTGAGAGGGAGGTTTGACATCATGAAGGCATTAGAAGAGACCACCACCTCCATGACCTTGATGGAGGTTTTACTAAACTATCCTGAGTAGAAGAAGTCTCTTCTTAAGCTCTTGGGAAACCCGGAAGCCTTCATTCGCCCACCCAAGATAGTCTCTTTTGAAGACACTAACGTGGTTGTCTTCTGGAGAAATATTGAAGATCCTCCCTTCCTATTAGGCCTGAACATACAAGGGAAGAACATACATAATTACCTAGTAGATTCCAAGGCTTCGGGCAACATCATGCCTTTATATATATGCCATAAGCTCATATTTTGACCCACCCTGTCTAACGGTGCAGTAATCTAGCTGGATAAAACTGCTATGAAAATGGTGGGTGAATTGAAGAATATCCAGATTCAACTCATCCAGGATTCTAGGATAGCTAGTACAATTGACATCCAAGTGGTGGACATCCCAGAGACTTATGAGATGTTGCTAAGTCAGAATTGGTCCAAGTCCCTAAATGGATACTTCTCAACTGACTTCTCCCACTTATGGCTCCCTTGGGAAGGAGAATCTAACAAGATCCAGGTTGAAAGTGAACCTCTAATGAGACAAGCCCTCACCAAAGTTTGGAGGGTGAATGAGGTCCTATTCTCTGAGACTTCCCCTGGGGTGTACCAACCCCTTGAGATCTTAACATTCAATTTCACCCCTGGGGAGGATCCCTTAGTTCTGTAGAGAACCCAGGACCTAGAAGAAAAATTAAGGGTTGAGGTTAGCTCTTAGGGTGCCGTAGAAACTCCTACCACACTCTTGTCTAGCACTTGGTGCTGGGTGCATTACCAAAAACATTCAGAGCTAGAGTGTGAACCTTGCCTTGCCACTGCTACTCAGCATATCAATGCCCTCCAGAATAAATAACACACCATTGATTCCCTGGGACCCAGTGCTCCTACTGGGAGTGCCTTCTCGGTGCCATGTGTTTGGGGATCCCAATCACAAATCTCTCCAAAGGAAAACCTCACCCACTTACCATCAGCACCAGAGGAAACTCCTCCCAATCCTCCCAAAAACAATCCAAAGACCATTTTGTCATCCCAACCCCAGATAACAAACACTAGTAAATTTGACTTCAAATTTTGACAAAAATTGGTCAAAATTTTGACAGTAATTGGTCAAATTTATGACCAAACCTTTCGTCGATCTTTTTTTGTCAAAATTTCAACGTTTTTATTATTGGTCGCAATTGCGACCAAATTAGATGTCAAAATTTCAACTATAGATCTTGCTCAATTTGCCAAAAATCACCGTCGAAATCTATAGGGAAATGGTCAGAATTTTGACAAATATTTTGGTCAAAATTTTGACCATAACATTGGTGGAAAGCATGGCACGGACGTCGAAATCTCTTTATGAAATGGTCGAAATTTCGACCAATCTTTGGTGGAAACAAGTGGAGGTGTTGGTCAAAATTTTGACCAACAGTTTCAGAGGTTTCGACGTGGATACTTTGCTTTCCACCAAGGTATTGGTCAAAATTTTGACCAATTGTTGGTTGAAATGAGTCACGACATGGGTCAAAATTTTGACTACAAGTTTCAGAGATTTCGACGTGGATGCTTTGCTTTCCACCAAGGTATTGGTCAAAATTTTGACCAATTATTGGTGGAAACGAGTAACGACATGCGTCAAAATTTTGACCACTAGATTCAGAGATTTCGACGTGGATGCTTTACTTTCCACCAAGGTATTGGTCAAAATTTTGACCAATACCTTGGTGGAAATAAACAGGACAATGGTCAAAATTGCGACCAATGCCTTGGTGGGGAATTGGTCGAAATTGCGACCATTGCCAATTTTTTTTTAAAAAAAAATTGTGCCAATTAATTTTTTTTAAATTCTACTTGGATTCAACTGTGTAGTTTTTTGAGTCTCATTGGCTCTGAGTGATGCTCACAGAGGTGAAGGACTAGGACTTCCCAGGAGGTCACCCATCCCAGTACCACTCCAGCTAGAGCACACTTAACTACAGAGTTTCCTCCATGGTTAAACCCACTCTGCTTGCATCCTCATTTGCAAAACCTTCACCAAGTGTTGTGCCTTATGAAC
>MU228531.1:2034750-2095613 GCA_018584345.1 Thuja plicata | reverse complement strand
TGGGATACCCCATCTGAAACCTAGTGCCATTAATGTCGGTGATCCAGATGCTTGGAGCTACACAACAGCTCAAGCTTGGTGGAATGAAGGGGATTCATACACTACTATTCCAAGGTCTGTTGGGGGCATTGTGACAGCTTATAATAATGTAGCGGAAAATGCGAGTCCAGAAGGTCTAGTATGGGATGGAAAAGTAGTTCTTTCGGAGGGGAGCAGAGTTTCAAAGAAACAAGAAGAGTACCTTTCTGATGGGAGCGAAGGATGGATTGCAGAGCACATGAAAGCAACCAAGAATCTTGTTTCAGAGAGGAAGAGACGCAAAAAGCTGAATGAAAGGCTTTATGTGTTGCGCTCCTTGGTCCCTTATATAACTAAGGTGAGTTTATCCTCTAGCTTCATAGTATGTTTTGCCATAACAATTTCTTGTGCTAATTCTGATGTGGATGAAATCGATTTAAAAACCTTTGAAGAAAAAAAATAGTCTGAGAACTTAGGTTATATAAAGCACTATACCAGCTAACCTTGCCCTGTTCTTGTTTCTGTATTTCCGATGTGGTTTATTCAATGGAAATTGGTCTTCGGCCGCACTTGTTTCGCTCTACAAGTGGCGGTAATAGGAAGTGTAAAATGAAGTTACCTTTTATTTTTTTTTACCTTTATGCACGTGTTGGTCAAAATTTCGACCAACACGGGCATAAAAGTAAAAAAAAGAAAAGTTAACTTTTATAATGCGACCAAATAAAACAATTTTGCAAGTTGGTCAAAAAGTTTGGTCGCAATTTGGGGTCAAATCTATTAGTGAAACAATGACTTATGGACCCTTAAGTTCGATGGTTCCTGATCCAAACAAGGCTGTGGGGCCGGAGTGGAATTAATCAACCCATAGGGGAATTCCTTCCTCACATCCTATAGGCTATAGTTTAACTATAGAATAATGTCAAGGAGTACGAGGCTTTGGTCTTTGGACTCCTATTTGCACTAAGGAAAGGAATCACTCTCCTCCGGGCTCTGGGTGATTCAGAGTTGATCATTAAATAGGTCTGAAGTCAATACACCTATCATGATAAGAGGCTACCTACATACCACAATCAGGCATGGAGCCTTATTAAAGATTTTGATGCCTTTGGCATCGATCTTATTCCTCGGAGATGAAATTTTATCCCAGATTCCCTTGTCATTTCTGCCAGCACACTTGAGCCCATGGTTGGCTCGTGACTCTGGAGATTTTCTATCGAGATGGTCCCCACCCCATCCATTTTAGATAATGTCACCCATTTTCAGGTCTTTGAGGATGATCAGCATATCCTGGCCTTCATGGCCAATGTTGGTATCTTTGAGGACCAGATAGTGGAAGAGAGAGATCACGATGATACTGGACAAAGTGATAAAGATAATGGGATCATGGACCTACCAACCAAAACCATTCCAAAGGGGATGGTTACACTTGAATGAAGCTTCGACTCAGACCCTAGAGGCTAGGAGAAGATATCATCCTCCTCTAAGGGAGGAAAATTTGAGAAAATAAACATCGGCCAAACCGGTGAAGAGAAAATGATACACATTGGCACCTCCTACTCCCCTGAGGAAAATGAGAAGATTCTCGCGGTTCTCCGAGGATACAAAGATGTGATCACGTAGGGGTATGAGGACTTGAAAACCTATGATACATCCATTATGACTCATACTATCCCACTCAAACCTGATGCTAAGCCTTTTTGGCAAAAGCAACAATCGATCAACCCACTAATCGAGCCTCTAATTTATTAGGAGGTCCAAAAAATGTTGTCAGCCCAAATAATCTTTCCAATCTGGCACACTACGTGGGTTTCCAACCTCATCCCTATGAGGAAGAAAAGTGGTGAGATCCGCCTTTGCGTGGATTTATAAAATTTGAACAAGGCCTCCAAGAAAGATAATCACCCTCTCCCCTCATTGGATGAGGTATTGCAAATTGTGAACGAATCACAAATGATGTCTTTCTTGGATGGGTACTCTGGGTATAACCAAGTCATGGTTAAATTTGAGGATAGGGACAAAATGGTGTTTACCACCAAGTGGGGAATGTTTGCCTACCAGAGAATTCCCTTTGGCTTGATCAACGCAGGGGCTACATTTCAAAAGGCTAAGGACATTGCATTCGAGGGCCTTGTGAACCGGTGTATAATCATCTACATGTATGATTTGACTATATTTTCCTGGGACATGCATGATCATTCTGCCCACCTCACCTAGATTTGTGAGAGAAGTTGTCGGTACAGAATATCCCTCAACCCTAAGAAATGCATATTCAGAGTCACTGAAGGGAAATTTCTCAGGCATATTGTCTCTGAGAAGGGTATATCCATTGACCCTAAGAGAGTTGAAGCACTGCTAAACTTACAAATACCCAGCAACAAAAAGGAAATGAGGTATTTCTTTGGAAAGATCAATTTTTTCTGGCGGTTCATCACTGGATTCACCGAGATCATGAAACCACTCAACGAAATAATGAAGAAAGATACCAAAATTGAGTGGAGTCCTAAAGAAAAGTGGGTGTTCACCCAAATTAAACAAACAATAACAGAGGCCCCAGTTCTGGCTAGTCTAGACTACTCCCTCCCTTTCTACATTTATTCGTTTACTTTGCCACATTCTACCATGGTAGTTTTGATCTAGAAGGTCAAAGGGGAAGAATGACCAATAGCTTTCATGAGCTCCCCCTTTAAGAACACCAAAGTCTGGTATTCACCATTGGAAAAGCAAGCCTTTTCTCTCGTTCATACTATGAAGAAATTCTGGCATTATATTCTCTGGAGCAAAGTGCATGCTATCATCCTAGACCAGGCAGTGAAATCTCTGCTAATGCAGAGTGAATTGGGTGAGAGGTGGGGGAAATGGATGGCCATCCTCTAGGAATATGATTTGGAAATGCAACCCATGAAAATAGTTCGAGGCCAGGGACTATGTAGAGCAATGGCAGAAGAGACTCCCCACATTGAATGCCAGACATATATGGTGGAGTCTATCACTCATGACCCATGGTACACAGACTTGGTGTAGTTTTTTTTTAATAATAGATTCCTAGAGGGGTTACCCCAAACAAACATCATGCCCTATGGTTGAAAATCACACACTTCATGATAAAAATGCCATGCTTTTTCATAGAAATTATGCGGGAGTGTACCTCTAGTACATAGATAGGGTTCAAGCTGCAAAGATAATCAAAGAATTTCACAGGAAGTTTGGAATCAGGCATGGCTTAGCTAACGCCACTACCCATCAAATTCTCTAGGCTAGATACTATTGGCTCTGTATCTTTAAATATGTCTACACTCACGTTAGGAAGTGCCATACTTTTCAAACCGTGACACATCATGAGCGGAACCTGGCCATGCCTTTGTAGCCAGTTTTCAAAGCTAGACCCTTTTCCCAATGGGAATTTGACTTCATCAAGAAAATCAACCCCAACTCATCTGCCAACCACTGGTATATTCTAACTGCTACCAATTATTGTACCTGGTGGTCTAAAGCAATACCATGTAAAAACAACACGGTAGATGTAGTCATAAAATTCCTGGAAGAAAACATCATCACAAAATTTTTAATGCCCTTTGCTATAGTATGTGAAAATGGTTCAGCATTTTCTTTGGCTCAATTAATTGAATGGACCTATGACAAGAAGATCACTCTGAATTTCTCCAGCAACTATTACCCCCAGGGGAATGGTGTTGCTGAATCAACCAACAAAAATTTGCTTGAAGTGATCAAACACCTATTAGAACAGAATCCCCGGGACTAGAAACAAAAGCTAAGATTGGCCCTTTGGGTAGATCATATCCGAATTAAGGCTTCCCTAGGGACATCTCCATTCCATCTGGTTTACGGCCAGAACCCAGTGTTCCCCATTAACCTACAAATCCCAGTTTTACAGTTCATGCAGGAATTCAACACCTGGGACAACATCGTGGAGGTTCGGCTCCTAAACCTGGTGTGAATGGAAGAACAAAGAGATGCAACCCTTGAACATTTTGCACATCATCAAGCAGTAGTGAAATGATGGTTTGACTGAAGACCCCAATATAAGGCCTTTCAGATTTCAGACCTGGTCCTCTTGTGGGATAAGGCCCGGGAAAAGAAAGGAAAATACACCAAATTCCAATGGCTCTGGCATGGACCATACTTGATCTCAGAGATCTATGGGGAACATTACCTATCACCTCAGTACCATGACCAGAGAAGCTGTTCCATTACCTATTAATAGACAGTTTCTCAAACATTATTTTGAATGAGGCAGGTTTGTCCAGAGTTGTACTATATGTAAATATTCTTGCTTGTAAATATTCCCTCCCTGACGCTCTGTTTGGAGTGCCTTGTCTTGTAATTAGTTTTTTTGGCTATCCTCTGGGACCGCCCCTTTTATTTTTTTTTGTTTCTGGCTTCATTCTTTCTTTTTTGGAACCCCAATGTTTTTCTCCCCCTTTCTTGTAGGTTGGTATGCTTTGCATAACATCTAGTCTCCGAAATGGTACCTTTGGCAAATGGTGAAATAAAAATCTATTGTTAGCATGGTGGAATTGGTCCGGTCTCCAGAGTTATTTTGTAAGTGTGGTAACAAGCTATGGGTAATCTTCATCAGATTCATCATCAGAAGTCTATAAATCAATTAAATCAAAATCAAAAGGAACAAGTAATCGGACACACCGGGAGCAAATCGGTCGCACTAGTTTGTTGGCCCAAGTCTGAACTTTTAAAAACTCTTTCCAGGTCCATTTTTTTTCTTCCTTATTTATCAAACTAAGGTGGATGGAAGGGTGAAAGAAGTGCCAACATTAAATTTAGCTAAGCTTAAGCTTAATGGTGAAAGAAGTACCACCCTCCCATCCAGAAAAGAATAAAATATAAAGGAAAGAAAACATGGGGATGTAGAAACTCCGATATCCGGGAGAAATGAGAAAATTTGAAAACTTTGGATTGATATACCTAGCGCCTCTTCTCTGCTTCTCCTAGGGGTCATCTACTTGGTTTTCTTTCAAAGAACACAATTCACAACTGACAAAATACAATGGATTGAATCATGTATGGGCCGGATTTTCTCAAATGCTTCGCGCCTTGCAAACAGGATGCTCTGAGTAATGAGTGATTCTGGTTTTTCTAACTAGAGATTCTATGGTTCTCAAATGTGCTAAGGTATTCAGCCTAGATAGTCACCATTTTTTATGCCCTGCATACCCGTCCCTACATTTTGTGTGCAAAATGTTGGGTCCCCCTTTTCGCTTTGGCTCTTGCCTTGTTTTCCTTGTTTTCTTTGTTTCTTCTCCAGGTTTTCCCTCTCGTGAGGTTTGTTTTATTTTTTCTTTTGTCTTTCGTGTCTCTGGGACCCAGTCCCAAATTTTTTGTTCTTTCCAAAGTTGGATTTTGGACTCTGGGATTCTCTACTATGATGTCTCCTCCTCGCACGAAGGTATGGTGGCATAGAATCCCCGGGCCCAGAGTTTGGAGGTTTGCCTATTCCAAAATTTGCGGAGAAGAGGGTAACTTTATTTTACCTTGGGTATAAATAGGAATCACACATCACTTTTACAGTTATGGTGATTAAACACTTGTGCATCTAGAGTGAATCGAAGCGAATTAAGGCAATTTTAAACTACTTTTTCTCCCGTGTTTAGTGGTTGTCTATCAGTGATTTTGTAGTAATTGTTTGTGGTAATCCTTGGGGTTAGCTCATTGCAAGGTGCCTTCCATTCCTACCTTCTCCATTGCATTCATTTTTCAGGTAAGCTCTCGGCTCTGGTCTCGTCATTTTGGTTTCCTGGTTTTGTTCTCATTTTTATCTGTGTTTTTGCCTCCTATCTGGTTTTTACCCATTGTCTTTGCCGCGTCTTATGGCACTGGTTTTCATCACCTCCCATTGGTGGGTTGGCACTAGCAGAGGGTTTTCTTCCCTCTGTGCAGTTGTAGCATAGGTGGTTTCCATGCATTCCACATGGTGTTGCTTATTTATACATTTTGTAAACTCTGTAAGTAGTATGTATATATTTTAGCCTTGAACTCTCTATAAATCCTTGTATATATCTAGTGTATATCCTTCCAATTTGTGGGTCAAGCTCTCCGTGCTTTGGTTTGGTTTCCTAAATTTACAAGCTCACCCACACGGCAGAATACCACCTGGTTGGAACTCGGCTCCTGGCTGGTTTCGACCATGGTGGTTTCTCTCTCCACCATCGAAGACAAGTGTTTATGGCACATTTACTTCCCATGCGCACATTTAAGATCTACCAAGTGGCCTTCATACCATGCACATTTGGACAGTTGGTACGACCATCACCATAACTTCTATTTATTGAATAGCCATGTGATGCCCATGTGGGCCTAGAAACTCACTTTCTGGTCACGTCTCCCAACAGTTAGTTTTCTAGACTCTGGGCCCTACGTCCTCATTCAGCTTATATCTTATTTCTATCAAAATGTATTGAAACCCCGAGGCCTGGATAATGGTTGAATCCCTAAGCCTACATTCTATGCATACATTTTCCAGATTGTTTTAATGCAAACTAAATTTTCAGATGAAGTGAGTAATGCGGTGGTAAGTCCTCCAGAATCTGGAGAAGCATTTTTATCTCATGAGAATTCTAACAGTCGCCTTACCTTGCAATTTTTCAAACATCCCACTTTCACTATGTTGGAGGCTTCTGCATCCTCACCACCCGGGAGTCTAGAGCTCCCTTCCACGGTAGTCACCAGGGCAGCCGTCAGGTCCAAGATTGAAAGGGCCCTAGAAAATCTTCCCCTCAGCATGAAATATTTGAAAGATAATGTTTTTACAGGATCAAAGATTGAATCCCAGGTTCAGCTGATTACCGACACCAGTGTTGAAATGTGGGCAGAAATGTAGGCCGTGGTTAAAATGATGTTCATTCAATGACAATCTGAGGACCAGATGGAGATTCTAGGATCCTAAAAGCCACTTGCTTCCCATGCTCTATGCAAGCCCTGAAACTTATTCTCACCCTTGCGACACATTACAATTCCTCCATCTGGGCCGTCATGCTCGCTGCCCTAGTCCCAACCAGAAATCCCAAGCCCATGGGGTCCCTTGGCACTACAAATTTTGGGGCAGGTTTGTGGATCCCCCAGTTTGACAAAGCGGTCGTCATCACTTGATCTGATGCTTTGGGGCAATTTCAGTAGCTAGCACTCATGGCTCGACAATATTTAAACAACAATTGGCTCAAGACCCCAAAGAAGGACTTCAAAAGAATGAAGCTAGAGATCCCCCGATACGAGTCTAAGGAAAGTATCCAAATGGGTATCATAGCATTATGCAAGATCTTTGGGAAACCCCATGTCTAGGAATTTTTAGGATGGATGTATTACTTCTTACTTGGAATCTCCACTAGCGAACAATATTTTGATTGGGTCACCATCATTTCGAACCATGTGGACTTGCAATTCCTCCAGGTGGCTCAGACCTCTAAAGTTTATATGACATCCTACATCTTTTGGGCCCTAGGGAAACAACATGCCATCACAAATGGGCTACTCATGTCGGGTGTACTTGGGGTTGGCCCAGGTTAAAAGGCTCCTTGGGATTATTTCCTGCAAATCCAATGGGAGGCTAGTTTCCTTAGCTTCTGCCGGGTGAATGATGCCTTGATCTACTACAATCTTCTCACACCCACTTGGGATGCTAGGTACTGCCTCTCTAAGGAGGCAATGGATTTGGTCAGAAGTTATGGCCACTATTATATCCAGTTCTAGTAGCATACTTACATTTGAGTAACCGGCTTCTTTGGGAAACCCTATTTGTTGCCCAAACACTGTGGGAACAAAATAATCCTTCTAGAATATTGCAGACAGATGCTGGAGCTGCACGCCTTGTACACTATAAAGAAGGTGGTAAATTTTCCATTCCCAATCACTTGTGGGAATTACACATGTAGTCTAGTCATAGCCAAAGAGGAAGACATCAAGCTTAAGAGCCTCGGCTTAACAAAATTCTATCTAGCACAGAAGAAATTTGATCCGCTAAGAAAAATTGCAACGACACTTCCCTGGGAATTAGAGCCCCAAAAATTCCATATGGAGGATTTTTGGGAAGATTTCCAGGATGATGTTGAAGTCCAAAGCTGGCATTTTGTCCGGATAACAATGGGGATGATGTAGAGACTGAAGCTTCAAAAATTCCTGGATGAATTCTCGGACACCGGGTCCACAATAGACCCCCAGTACAAAGAAAAGGGAGTTGACAAGATGGCTCTTTTCCTGGTAGATTAGAGTGCCCAAGAGGGGCTGACTATTGAAGATATCACGCACAATGTGGTTGAGCGTAGCCATGATTATTTCAAGAAGATGTGTCCAGGGAGTACACACAGAGTTGGCCCAAAAGTACAAAGCTTGACTTCTGGGGCTGGAACCTCTTCACAAGGAGAGGATAGAGGAAAAAGAATCATGGGAACCCCATCACAAACTCCACCTGTGGCCCCCATAAAAGAATAGATGCAACAAATGCTGGCGGTCTCCCAGCAAATGAAAAATAAACTGATCACGCGGTTAGCCACCCCGGTACTCATGACCAGGCCCGTTCGTCCTCCCTCTTCCCCTTCATTGGAAAAATTAATGGTCTGAGGGATAGGAATGGGAGCAGAAGAGGAGAAGGTAGCTCTAATGGACGTAGGGCCCCCTTTGGTAACCCAGAGAAAGAAAAAGAAAACTAACTATAAACCAGGGGCGGAGCCGGAGCTCAGGATGGCGAGCATCCTAGAAGTAAAAATTGTTTGTTCCAACTCCCCAGAGCTAGATAAAGAACCTAAGAACATCCCTGAGAATCTGCCTCCCCATGATGAATTTGTTGATGTATTTAGAACTAATGAATTTGGAAATTTGCAGGGTGACATCATACAGTCAACGGAAGAAATTGCCTCACAGGATGAACTCCCAGAGCAAGAGCCTGAACAAGAGTAGGAAGCATGAGTAGAAGAAGAAAAGGGATAGGAATAGGTGGATACCTCTGAGGTTCCAAAGATATAGGTTATAGGGACTAAGGGCAGACAGACACAGGATGAGCAAATGGCCTCGGTTGGGGTAATCAGACCCACATGAACAACTATGACCCCAACCACCATTCTCCAAACACCACTCCCAAAGAAAATATTTGGGGAGGTGATCATGGCGCTCCCAAACATTGAATATTGGCCCAAATCCTCCCCCACCTCTAGAAAATACACCAGTAGAAGAGAACATCCAAGCAACAAAGGCTAATGAATAGCAGCAGGATGAGAAAAACCCCAGGGAAACAAATGATGATCCTAACATTGTCGAGGATACAGACACTGGGGAAAAAGATACAAGAAACACCAGAGTAAGTATCATCAGTGAACCTAAAGATACAAGGAAGGATTCAAAAATGGCTCATATTGTCGAAGGGGCACAACAAGATCTCAGGGAGAAATTGCAAGAACAGATTCTGGCTGCAAAGCCACCCCTACCACCACAATGGCTTGTGGAGTCTCACAAGAGGAAGGCCCTAGAAATGACCCCTAAGGCCCATCTCTCCTTGGAAAAGATGATGGTGCAAATGCAAAACCCACCCAAGGCCAAGAAATCCCGAACAATCCATACTCTTCAAACTGGGCCGGGCGGAGAGATAGTCACGGTAATTGTGACACCTTCAGCAGATGTAGACGAAGCAATGGTTAAGGCCAATGAGTACTCGATCACTAAAGTATCACTAGTGAAGAGAGGGAAACAGGGAAAAATTGACCTGTTAAAGGAGGCGACCAAGGCAGTGGAAGCTCATTATGAAAAGGAGGCCCAAAAATTCAGGGCAAAAAAAGAAAAGAATACAAATCTCATGGGGTTGCTAACGGAGCTTGCATAGCCTCTTACTGCCATTCCTCTAGGCGCCTCCACATCTGATGCACCACTCCCTTAGAGAAATATAGATTCACTAAGGGCAATGAAAAGAAAAACCCAAGCAGTTGATGAGTGGATCATAGAATAGGTGGAAAATGTCTGACGTTTCTTAACATCCACACTCCCAGACTTGTACATGGCCAGCCGTATTCTACATCGGGCCGAGACTACTATCTTCATCTGGGAGGGAGATATTGAAAACTATAAAGCATGGAAAGTTGAGATGGAGGAGCTCATCGACATCGGGGAAGAAATTTTCTCTAAGGCTGGAGTCCTAGGAGAGGAGTCTTTTGACTTTTTCTGGACCCAGCAGTCCAGACTTGACCTCACATTGGGGGTAATCAAGAAATTGGTAGGGTCTATGCACGAAAGAGTCCAAGAATTGCAATATTCTTTCAATTTGTACAAGTCATTCACTTCGAAGCTCTCTAGAGCTGATCCCTTTAGCACTGAAACATGCACTCTAGAGGAATATGTCCTTGGAAAGTTTGACAAGCTGATGGAATATCAATATGGATCCCTAGAGGGAGTAGATGGAGAAAAAATGGTGAGACTTACTTGCATGGTGCTTCAAGGTCATGATGCGACCGAGATGGCCACATAGTTTAAGGAAAATGTTCTAGATTTAGAAGAGCAAGTGGAGGTGGCCAAGTATCGTCGGGTCGGCCTTAAGGACATTGACAAGGATTGAATTGCCTAGCTCTTGTAGACCTTCAATGATATTAAGGAGCAATAAAGTTCTCCAGAGTCTGGATAATCTCGCTAATCATGTATCGGTTGTATTTATTCATTGTTTTAGAATGTAAGTTCCTAGATCCTAGAATTACAGATCCCACATTTTTGTATTCTTTAAGCGACTTGTGTCCCAGTTCCCAAGGCTGACCGGTCACTTTCAAGGTAGTTAATAAAGGTTGTCAGAAGGAAGGTAACTGAAAGAAGGCACATCAGCTCGACAAGAGGTTTCTGACAGATGGTATTCCCAAGGCGCCGCATCAACATTACACCTAGTGCATCAGAGATAGGGCACCACTTTCCCATTAATGAGGCATGTAACCTCGGTCCCTGGAGGGATCAGATTTCTTCTTTCTCCTCCCAGCTCTCTCCTCGAGGCTGATTCTTCCACTCCTCTTTTCTTGTCTTATTCTTTTGACATGTCAAACCTTTCCTGTCTTGAGGTCTTTTGTAGCATGGTGCAGGTAGTACCGGCCACTGGAAATAGTATTATATTGTAAAGTGTAAAATAAGTTGGGTTAGTTTTAGGTCAAAGCTTGTGTATAAATATTAAGTCTGACCTCATTCCAAGGGTCGGCGAAATTGATGATTTTGCAGTCCATAGCTAATAGCAATTTGGTTTTCTCAGTTCATAGTTGTAGAGCTCAATGCTCCATAGTTTCTAATCTTTCAGTAGTTAAATGATCCCTTGGAGCCACCATTGTAACATGCACCAGTGGTTGCTAGAGATATGTTAATGAAGGAGGAGTTCTATCAATGACGTTGTTAGCATTTTGATTTCTAGGTTAACGGTATTTTATGCTTTATGTTCTTTATATCCTTTGATCTGATACTTCAAGTAGATTAACAACCTCCTTTTCCTTTGCTACTGATCTAATATGATCTGATGGTTCTATATTTCTTTGGCATTTAGTGTAGTGTGTTAGAGCATTGTCGATGTTTTGAATGTTTAAGTATAACTATAGGTAGATGAAATATTTCTAACTATGCAATATCTTTTGAAGTTTATTTGTTAAATGAATGCATGCTTGTAGGAAACCCCACTTACTTGAATCCCTAGAGAAGATATGTTAAGATAACCAGCTATCCCCCTCAAACAAAATAGTCACATTTACCAACTAAGCCCCGCACTGTCGAAACCCGACTCTCACGTGCTTGGAGGCCCGGGGAATCTCATTTCCCTAGACAACATTTATAGGTAAATTTGGTCGGTACCCCGATACCTGGTGATAACTTACATGTGTTGATGGACCCGATCGCAAAGTCTCATCAACTGTATCTTTCTACGGTACTCAACTAAAAGCAAGGCCTATATGTGTCTTAACAAGTCATCTAACAAAATCATTGAAAGTGCAAATGTAAAAATAGATGAATTTGCAGAAAAGAATGATAAGGAAAGTAGAAGAGAACCAAATGACTACAACAAGTTTTTTTATACAGAACCTGACACTCAACCTGAGCAACAGAACATTGCAACCGAGCATCAGGATACAATTTTTGAAAATCAGGAAAATCCTCAAGATGATGTTCCAAACAATGGAGATGACAAAGAAGGTTATGAAGATTATCATAATGATGAACATAGAGGTTAACCAAAAATTTCCAAGTATGTCAGAAGACATCATCCATAGAATCAAATCATAGGAGACAAGAAAGCTGGATGATAGAAGTAACCCTAATCGTGTGCTCACAAAATATCACAAGACATGAATTCACTTGTCCTAGTCTAATTAGGATCTTAATCTTCTATATAGGACCACATTATCCTCTAGGAATTGAGCCTAACACCCTCCCTAACTCTTCTATAAGAGTTACAACTATTGTGCTTCACCTTGAAGGACTTCCACCATCAGTTCTGTCTCACCATACTCCTCATTGGTTCCAGGGCTTTCAATGCCAAATCCTTAAAACCAATACCACACATGCCACAAGGGTCTTGTATAAATTTTTTATGTTCATAACACACCCTTACAATCCAAAGTTCATAGGTTTCTCACCCCAAGTCAATCGAGTTTCAAATTCACACCCAAATTCCCTATTAGTCCTAAAATACTTATTAGCCCTAATCAGTGAGTTTTTCAATATTTTCTCTGAAAAATCCTAGAAAACCCCTAAAACCAATTTAGGATCTAGATACCCTTTATGGAGACCTAAAATATTTCTAAGCTCTAGGGTCCCCAACCTGTCCGTACACCTCCGTCTTGAAAAGTAGGGCTATTAGGCCTATTTTGACTCCTCGCTAGCTCTCTACTAATTTCTATCCAAGAATCATTCTAGATGGATTGGTTGGGCTCTAAGATCAACACTAGGGACCTATGAGACTCTAAAAAAACTTACTCAACACTTGGTTTAGTTCTCCCTTACACACCCTTGCCTCTGCAAATTGATTTATCCCTGTCATACTCCTAACTGGACTGTCCTAGCTTGCCTAGGGCATGGCCTTAAAAATAGTAAAACAATTCTCCTGACCTCCTACCTATATATACATAATTTACAGAGGCTCCCCTAGGAAATTCATTTAACCTTTTAGGTTTTCCACAGTTGAATTTCATGGGGGAGCCATGAAAGAAAAGTTACCCTGAATCACACCAACAGACTACCTAGTTTAGGATTATTTTTCTACAATTAGAAAATCAACTCAAAATGACTAACACCCTGAATGAAAATATCTTAGAACACTCCCCTCTACATGGATCCATAGTTTGATCTTATGATTCAATCCATTAAAATTCTCTGTAACTCCAAATACTCAAAAAATATCACCAACACAGAATTGCAGACCTTTTCACTATTCAAAAACTTTCTTACAATCACTAATGCCTCGGGAAATGAGTCACATACATTCTTGAGATGCTTCTTCCTTTTTTCTAGGCTTGGCTCATTACTTTCCCACTCCTACAATGAGGGGAATCCAAAGTCGTCAAGTTGCATGCAACATTTGCAAAAATTGCAAATGTTGTCATGACAACTTTTGAGAAACTTTTGGCATCTTTACATTTATGCCTCCATCCTATCTTTTAGGGCCTCTAAACCCTATATCTCGATGAACCAAACTCATAAATGCCTAGAAAATAATCTTTCCTACTATGCTAGGGTCTAGGACACATTTAGACCAAAATTACAATAGAGAAACCTAACTATACTAGGTTGGATTAGATACTAACTATCTATCCACCTAGTAACACATCTTGAAAGACCTCCTAAGGTCCATTTTAAACACACACTCTAACTTGTATAAGGTCAGATACAAGCCAAAACTTGAGGGCTTTGAGGATTGCGTAGGTGGTCCTACACCATCCTCTCCTAAACAAAAGACTTTAATCCATCCTTTAATAGAGAAAGTTGAGATTCACACCCAACTTATTAAACTCAGTTTCCTTGATCCATACTGCATCTGCATCAATTTGTCCTTTCCATTTTACCAAGTGTTCTTTATACTCCTTCTTTCTAGTCTTCTTGTAGACTCTAGAATCTAGAATTGTCTCTGATTTTTTGGTTGGTGTAGACGGAAAATGTATTTCTTTAACCTCATGTATGACTTCATTTAGACTCTGATCAACATCAGGGATTGAGCCTTTGTATAGTACCAAGTTTGCAACATTAAATACTGGAGTTAAACCCAAATCCTCTGGAAGTTCCATGTTATAGACATTGGTTCCATACTTGGCCAGTATAACACATGGACCAATTCTTCTCATCTAGATTTTGTGAGGTGTTCCTTTCAGAAGTCTTGCCTTGTTGAGGTGTATTGCTAGATCTCCAACCTTGAAGTGGACATCTCTTATTCTTTCATCTACTTTAGATTTTATCTTCTCTATATTTTCAATGAGTGTCTTCCTGACTGTCTCATGAACCTCTTGCATAGCACATGCAAAATCCTCCACTTCCTTTAGTTACATCCTTGAGTTCTTTGAGTTCATGAATGCCTCTAGGATAAATGCCATAGACAATTTCAAAAGGACTTTTCCCTATGGTCCTATTCACAGTATCATTGTAGGCATATTCATCTTGGCCTATGAGTTGGTCCCATGTCTGACCATACTCTTTTCTTAAACATCTTAGGAGATTTCCAAGGCTCCTATTTACTACCTCTGTCTGACCATCTGACTGAGGATGGTAGGCAAATTCAAATGATAAGTTGGTGCCCAAATTCTGCCATAGAGTCCTCCAAAAATGACTCATAAATTTGGTGTCTCTGTTAGACACAATGCTCAGTGGTATGAATCCCAACAACCTCTTTAAAGAAAAGAGAAGCTATTTGACTAGCATCATTGGTTTTTTTTTCATGGCACAAAGTGAGCCATCTTACTAAATCTATCTACAATCACATAGACACTATCCATTCCCTGTCTTGTCTTGGGAAAACCTACTACAAAGTCCATGCTAAGACATTCCCATGGTCTGGTTGGAATGGGAAAAGGTTGATATGCACCTGCATTTGTAGATGTTCCTTTGGCCTTCTGACAGATAACACAACCTTCAACATATCTTTTCACATCCAAGTTCATCTTGGGCCAAAAATATAATCTTTGGACTAACTCTTGACTTTTGTTAACCCCAAAATGGCCACTCAGTGCACCATTGTGTTTCTCCTATATGAGATTCACTCTAATAGACCCCCTAGGGACACACAACTAACTCCCTTTGAACAATAGATCATACTGCAAAGTGTACTCAAAGTATTGACTATGAAAGTGGTTTTTATACTCTTTACATACCTCATAGATGTCTGCAAAGTCCTCATCTTCACCATATAGGTCCTTGAAGTTGTCAATTCCCATAGTCTGTAGTTGAATCTCTTGAATGGTCAATGGTCTTCTACTCAAGGCATTTGCAACTTTATTCTACAACCCTTTCTTCTGTTTGATGTTAAATGTAAATGCTTGTAGGTATTCAACCCACTTCATATTCTTATGACTCAATTTTTCTTGCGACCTCCATTTTCTCAATGAATGGACCATAGAATACATCTCTAGGTCATAAGAAGAATACTTATTTTTAGCTTCACTCAAATTCTCTGAATGGAAATCCACTGGTCTTCCCCCCTGACTTAGGACAACTCCAATTGCAACATTACTGGCATCACACTCCACTATAAACAATTTTTCAAAACTTGGCAACACCAAAATTGGTTGGGTTGCAATCTTCTTTTTCAATAGCTCAAAACCATTATTAGCTTGCTCATTCCAAACAAACTTTGTCTTCATGCCTCCTTTAATTGTATCTAACATAGGAGCACATATTGCACTAAACTATTTGATAAACTTTCTATAGTATTGTGCAAGACCATGAAAGCTTCTTACCTTAGTGCTTGTTCTTGGAGTAGGCCAGTTGATGATGGCCTCAACCTTGCTTGGATCCATTTTTAAGTTACCCTATGATAGCACAAAACCAAGGTACACCATCTCTATCTTGATGAACTCACACTTTTCTAAGTTGATCATCAACTTCTCCTCCTACAGCTTCTTAAAAACAAATTCCAAGTGTTTGAGGTGCTCTTCTCTTATTTTACTAAAGATGAGTATATCATCTAAGTACACCACTACAAACTTTCCAATGTAGTCTTTAAGTACCTCATTCATCAACCTCATGAAAGTTGATGGGGCATTTGATAGGCCAAATGGCATGAAAAGCCATTCATACATTTGTTCAGTAGTTTTGAAGGATGTCTTCCACTCATCCCCTTCATTTACCCTTATATGGTGATAGCCACTTTTTAGGTCTATCTTTGTAAAGTATCTAGCTCCTCCTAGACAATACATTAGGTCTTCTATCCTAGGGATAGGGAACCTATACCTAATGGTAATCCTATTGATTTCTCTAGAGTCTATGCATAACCTCTAGGTTCCCCCTTTATTAGGTGCTAGGACTATGGGTATGCCACAAGGGATAATGCTCTTTCCTATAAGACCTTGTTCTAAAAGTTCTTGGATTTGTCTAGCAATCTCTTCATTCTGTTGGGGAGTCATTTTATAGGCTGCCTTATTTGGTTAGGGATTAGGTCTATTTGGTGGCTTACTGACCTCTTAGGTGGAAAGGTGGATGACTTTCCATCACTCACTATCCCTTGATACTTTACTAGCATCTCTTGAACTTCTTTTGGAAACTCTGTCCTCTTCTCTAGTTTGTTTGCAACTTCCTTTGGCTTCAACACCAGTATAAAGACAACTCCTTCTCTCTCATCTAGAGTCTCTAAGAACTCCTTTTCAGAAACCATGAGAACATTGGGTCTAGTAGACTTTACTTCTGCATCCTCCAATAGTGACTGTATTTTGTATGTCACATTGTCTTTCTGGAAGCTGTATGAATTTTTCACTCCATTATGCATGGCCATCTGGTCAAATTTCCATGGTCTACCTAGGAGAAAGTGAGATGCATCCATAGGTAATACATCACACAAAACTTTATCCTTATATCTCCCAATGGATAATTCCACCCAAGCTTGCTCATTAACTAGGACATGTTGCCCTTTGTTTAGACAAGTGACCTTATAAGGATTGGTGTGGGGTATCCTTGTCATTTTCAACTTAATGACTACCTCTTCTGACACTATGTTGTCATTTGATCCTGATTCTATGATGACTCTACACCTTGCCCATCATTTTACATTTTACTCTAAATAGTTCTCTCCTCTGAATGCTTTCTTCCTTTACTGGTTCTTTTATTAGTTCTCCTCATCATTAGGTTTTCTCCCTCCTCTGATTCCAATGGCACTTCAGGGTTCTTATTCCAACTTGTCTCTTCATGAACATAGTTCACTCTTTTGTCACTCCCTTGAGAGGTATTTCTATTCTCTGGACACCTATAGGCTGGATGTCCTAACTGATTACAGTGATAAGACTTCATGTTGGAAAAATAGTTGCCTCTCCCTTGGCTACTGCCTCTTCCTCTATTGTTAGAGTTCCTCCCTCTACTTGAACTCCCCCTATTGAAGTTTCCTTCATGTTGTTTAGTGAGCTTAGTCTCTTATTGTCCTTTAGATTCAGAAATTCTTCCTCCATAACCACTTCTTTATCCGCTGGTGTCTCTTCCTATACCCCTTCCTCTTGAAGTATTGGAGTCTTGTTTCTTCTTCAACTTATCCTCCACCTTGATAGAAATTTGGTGGCATTTCTAAAGTGTATCTAGATTCAAAAGACTCATCTCATCTTGAATGGTCCATTTGAGGCCATTAAGATACCTTGCTACTTTCACTTTCTCATCTTCTGCTACCCTTGACCTCATACAAAGTCTTTGAAACTCTTCAGTGTATGAGTTGACATATAGGTCCTTCTGTCATAGACCTTGTCTTCTCTTGTGTAACTAGATTTCATAATCCCCAAGGATATAGGAATCTTTGACTCTAGCAACCATAGCCTTCCATGAAGCAATGGAATTATTTCCTTCCTTCTCTCTCTCATCTTGGAGGAACTTTCACCAAGTGAGAGAAGACCCTCTCAATATTGCCTTAGAAACTTTCACCTTTTGAGCCTCTATGATTCCATCACACTCAAAATGGTTCTCTAGTCCCTCTATCCAATCAAGGACTACTTCTGGTTCCATTTTGCCACTGAAAATGGGAACTCCTTCCAATGCTTTGCCACTCATATCCTTTAGGGCTTTCAAGAATGGTTGTTAATTTAGGACAAGATCAGCTTCAGAGACTTCATCTTCAAGGGCAATCTATTTTCCTTTCCCTTCCATTATGTCCTTCACTTCATCTTCCTTCACATCAACTTCATCCACTTTTTGCTCCAATTGAGCAAGCCTATCTTAGAGTAATATGTTATCCTCCTCTTGTTCATCTACCTTATTTTCTAATTCAGCATTAGTCACCATTTTTGACTCTCCAATGGATTCCTCTGGTTGTAACATTAACCACAAGCTTGATCAAAAGAGGCTATGATACCAATCTGATAGAAGTAACCCCAATGGTGTGCTCACACAATATCACAAGACATGACTTCACTTGTCCTAGTCTAATTAGGATCCTAATCCTCTCTATAGGACCACACTAGCCTCTAGGAACTAATCCTAAGACCCTCCCTAACTCTTCTCTAATAGTTACAACTATTGTACTTCACCTTGAAGGACTTCCACCATCAGTTCTGTCTCACCATACTCCTCATTGGTTCCAAGGATTTCAATGCCAAATTGTTAAAAACAAAGCCACACATTCCACAAGGGTCTTGTATACACTTTTTATGTTCATACCACACCCATACAATCCAAATTTCATATGTTTCTCACCCCAAGTCAATCGAGTTTCAAATTCACACCCAAATTCCCTATTAGGCCTAAAACACCTATTAGCCCTAATCAGTGAGTTTTTCAATATTTTCTCTGAAAAATTCCACACAACCCATGAAACCAATTTAGGATTTGGATACCCTTTATGGAGACCTAAAATATTTCTAAGGTCTAGGGTCGCCAACCTGTTCGTACACCTCTGTCCTGAAAAGTCGGGCTATTAGGCCTATTTTGACTCCTCACTAGCTCTCTACTGATTTCTATCCAAAAATCAATCCAGATGGATTGGTTGGGCTCTAAGCTCAACACTAGGGACTTATGAGACTCTAAAATAATTGACTCCACACTTTTTTTAGTTATCCCTTACACACCCTTGCCTCTACAAATTGATTTATCCCTGCCATACTCCTAACCGGACTGTCCTAGATCGCCTAGGGCATGACCTTAAAAATAGTAAAACACTTCTCCTAAACTCCTACCTATATATAGATAATGTACAACAGCTTCCCTAAGACATTAATTCAACCTTTTAGGTTTCCCACTATTGAATTTCATTGGGGATCCATGAAAGCAAAGTTACCTTGAATCACACTAGGAGACTACCTAGTTTAGGATTATTTTTCTACAATTAGAAAATCAACTCAAAATGACTAAAAATATAAATGAAAATATCTTAGAACACTCCCCTCTTCATGAATCCATAGTTGGATCTTATGATTCAATCCATTAAAATTCTCTGTAACTCCAAATACTCAAAAAATATCACCAACACAAAATTGCAGACCTTTTCACTATTCAAAACCTTGATTACAATCACTAATGCATCAGGAAATGAGTCACATACATCCTTAAGATGATTATTCCTTGTTTCTAGTCTTGGTTAATTACTTTCTCACTCCTACAATGAGGGGAATCTAAAGTTGTCGAGTTGCATGCAATATTTGCAAAAATTGTGAATGTTGTCATGACAACTTTTAAGCAACTTTTGGCATCTTTACATTTATGCCTCCATCCTATCTTTTAAGGCCTCTAACCCCTATAGATTGATGAAAAAACCTCATAAATTCCTAGAAAATAATTTTTCCTACTATGCTAGGGTCTAGGACACATTTAGACCATATTTCCCATTTAGACCAAAATTGCAATAAAGAAACCTAACTATACTAGGTTGGATTAGATACTAACTATCTATTGTTAGAATACTCCCAAAGGATAACTGAGAGGGGGGGTGAATCAGTTATCAGCCAATTTAATTATTTTCTCTTATTAACTTCAGAATACAATAAAGTAAATACACATTCAGATAACACAATAGACAACACTTCAATTTGGTAACGGGGAAACCAAATGGTAAAAACCCTGGTGGGAATTAGCACCCACAATGAACTATACTTGTTTATAGTAATCCATGTTAGAAGATATTTCAACCCTGTTAGGAGTTGTACTTTAAAATTTAATAAGTATAGTGACCTAATTAAGGGTCTAACCTTGTTAGGAGTCTTTTAAAAATAACCTTGTTAGGGGTGAGGACTCACTGTCCAAAAGCTCACTGCTTCAATGGTGAAGGCTACAACCTTCTGTAGAATAGATATGCACTATATCCGATGATGAAATATAGAGTAGACCTGATATCTTGATCATTTCCAATGTATTATAATCTTCTACTTCTTCTTCACATAGACCCTTGATGAATGAACCACAACTGATATTCTACTCTGTACATTTTCTGTCTCTTTTCGTATCATATCATTCACACTTGGCGTATCACAAATGAATTGATATAAGTATCTTCCTCAAAGTATGAGATCATAGGACCTATAAGGAAACTCTTCATAACATCCTTGTCAGCTTTACTAATCATGCAAGCATAATTATAACCACACAAATACAAACTGAATAGACACGTCGCTTCACTAAGTCGGCCTCACCAAATTAACTCTAACTTTGCAATCTTCTTGAAACACATTAGGCACCTTTAGATAAATATCATCAACTCATAACTAATCATGAATATACACATGCATATCTTGAAGATAGGCACAACTCAAGAAACACATTAAATATGTCGGCTCTGAACAGATACTCTTCCAGAACTGTCACTGCCAATAACATAATTACACAACTTGACTGAAACTTCATATCTGAGTCTGCGTGTATGAACATAACATACTAAACATGACTAAAACTTGAATATATCCACACAAGGCTTGATATCATCATTCTGATAAGTACATAGAGAATCAAAACTGTATATTATATGTTGTCATCAATGACAAACATACAATCAATCAACTGCACAGAAACAAATCTCCAACAATCTCCCCCTTTGACATTGATGGCAACATATGATTTTGAAAACATCTTCTATTCATGGTGTCCTCTTTCATTTACAATCTTCTCAATATCCTCATCAAAGATTTCTCTACACTACTGTAGTTCCCCTTACTGTGTTTGTGTTCCATATATATACTCCCCCAGAGTATATGCTCCTCCTTAGTACATACTCCCCCTTTGACATCAATGGAAAAGGGCGTCATAAACCATTAGGCACAGATACTACTGTAGAAGTAGAGTAGTCAACCATTTATTAGTAACAAAGGACTGATGTACTTCCTATATTCTCTAATCAGACTTAGGAGAGGGAATTACTCCCAACTTCTCTCTGAGATACACAAAAGTATCTTTTGATAAGGGTTTTGTGAAAATATCTGCTAACTACTCTTTGGTGCTCACATTGTCCAATTTCACTTCTTTGTCTGCAACCTTTTCTCTTAGAAAATGGTAATCGATCCCCATGTGTTTTTTCTTTGCGTGCATCACAGGGTTCTTAGACATGTTAATAGTTCTAGTTTTATCACAGTGAATAACAATAGGATAATCAACCTAAATACTAAAGTATTTAACCATCTGCTTGATCCAAACCATGGTTGAACAATTCGGTGCTGCTGCAACATATTCATCTTCTGTTGTTGACTGAGAGATACAGTTCTGCTTCTTGCTTATCCAAGAAACCAACCTATCTCCAAGAAATACTACTCATCCTGAAGTACTCTTCCTATCATCAATACAACCTGCCCAATCTGCATCTATATACACATGAAGTTGTACATTCTATGATTTAGGATACCATAAACCATAGTCTATAGTTCCTTTTAGATATCTGAATATCCTCTTGATTTTCATTAGGTGATTCTACTTGGGTTCAGCTACAAATCTTCCAACAATGCCAACTGTGTTAGATATGTCAGGTCTAGATTGAGTTAGATAAATGAGTTTTCCAATCATAGATTTTTACAATGACTTATCAACTCCTGTGGAATCATCATCTTTTGAAAGCTTGTTTCTTGTTATCATAGGAGTGCATACTGGCTTACACTCTTCCATCTTTCAAGTCTTCAATATTTCCTTCACCTATTTTGACTGATTAATGAATATACCTTTATCTTTCTACTTTACATTTAGTCCCAAAAATTATTTTATAGGACCAATCATGCTCATTTCAAATTCATTCTAAATTTCTTTTGCAAATGCTACACTAAGCTTGTCATTACCTCCAAAGATAATGTCATCAACAAATATGGCAAATAGTAGTAATCCATCAGGTGTCTCTCTTGTGAATAGGTTATAATCTGATGCACCTTTCTTGAATCCAATCTTGGTAAGATAACCATCAAGAATCTCATACCAAGCTCTTGGGGCCCGTTTAAGACCATAGAGTGCTTTCTTCAATTTGCATACCATGTCTGCTTTATCTGAAAGATTAAATCCTTCAGGCTGTTCTATGTAGACTTCTTCCTTCAAGTCACCATTCAAAAAAGATGACTTTACATCCATTTCATAAACTTTAAAGTCTTTGAATGTTGCATAGGCCAAGAAAAATTTAATGGCTTCCAGTCCGCTCAAAGGGGAAAATGTATTAGTGTAGTCTATTCCTTCTCTCTGCACATATCCTTTACATACCAATCTTTCTTTGTTCTTAGTACTGTACCTTCTTGATTCATTTTGTTTTTGATAATCCACTTTGTTCCAATCACATTTTTGTCACTGGGTCTAGGAACCAATTCCCATGTCTCATTCTTAATTATTTGATCTAATTCTTCTTTCATCGCATTATTCCAATCAGAATTATTACAAGCATCTTCAACACTTAAAGGTTCAATCTGTGAAAGTAAACATACCTCTTCATCTATTATTAGAATTTTTGCTTTTGATCTTGTCAAAAAATTGCTACTCTGATCTCCAATGATATCATTTTTACAGTGGTATCTAGATGTGAATTTTGGAACCTTAGGTGTTACTTCTTCTTATGTAATTTGTGATTCTTCTCTGCTTGATTCAGGGTCAGTACATGAAACATCAATGCAATCAAACATTTCTTCAATAATAGTATTTTTTCTGTTAGGCCTATGTTCATCTCCAATCATAGGTGCATATTCATAGTACCTCTCTTGAACCATAAACTTCTCATCAATTTTTACATGAGTACTTTCAATTATCTTTTTCAATCTCAAATTGAAACATCTATATTCTTTGTTTTTAGTAGAGTAACCAAGGAAAATACCTTCATTGCTTCTAGCATCAAACTTACCAACACCATCATCTCTCTTGATGTAGCATTTGTTACCAAAGATTCTGAAATATTTCACTGTAGGTACATTACCAAACCAAAGTTCATAAGGTGTTTTGTCCACACCTGGGCTTAGTTGTGTTATGTTGATAGTGTAGACTGCGGTATTGACTGCATCTCTCTAATAGGTGTGTGAAACTTTTCCTTCAATCATCATAGTGCATGTTGTATCAAGTATGATCTTGTTCCTTATCTCTACTATCCCATTCTATTGTGAGGTTCTGGGAGCACTCAACTATCTTTTGATTCCATGTTCTTCACAGCAATCATAAAACTGGTCAGAAGTGAATTCTCCTCCTCTATCTGATCTCAAACATTTTAGTTTTAATCCATATTCATTCTCAACCTTAGCTTTGAATATTTTGAACTTCTCAAAGGCTTCAGACTTCTATTTTATGAACACAACCCACATCATCCTTGAAAATTCATCAACAAAAAAAATGAAATACCTTTCTTCGTAGTATGATCTTGTTTGAGTAGGACCACATAAGTTTGTATGAACTAGGTCTAGCTTGTTTTCAGCTGAGTTCTGCTTGCTTTTGAAAGAGCTCCTTACATGCTTTCCCATAACACATTCCCTGCATATTGTGTCAACTGGTCTTGCTATACTTGGAAGATCTCTGACTACCTTGACATTACTTATCTTTACTATGTTATCAAAATTGATATGATAGAGTCTCTTGTGCCATAACCAACTGTCATCCACTTTTGCAACAAAACAACTTACATCTGAATTGAGCTGAAAAAAATTACCTTTTGTTTTGGAGCTTGATGCAATCATGTCTCCATCCTTTTTTTTAATGATGCACTTGTTGTCTTTGAACTCCAAATGATAACCTTTTTCAAGTAGCTGTCCAACACTTCCTAGATTGTGATGTAGTCCATCAACATGCAAAACATCATCTGTCTTATTCTTTCCATCCAGGGTGATGGATCCCCTGCTTATGATAGGTTTGGGAGTGTTATCTCCAAATCTAACCATACCACCTTTGTATTTTTCTAGATGAACAAATCTGTCTTTTTCACCTGTCATATGGTGAGAGCATCCATCGTAAATGATCCAATCAGTTCTGATGTCTGCTTTGGAAATTAGGGCTAACTCTTGTTCTTCCTTTTCATCTGCAATGTCAATTTCCTCAAGCAACTTTTCCATGTCTCTAAGGGCAATGAATCCAATTTCATCCTCTCCTGAATTTTCATCAATTACACTTGCTTCAGCATGGTAACATTCCTTCTTATATTTAGGTTTGTAATCAGATCTAAACTTCTTGACTCTTGTGGGACACTTAGATGCAAAGTGACCAATATTGTTGCATGAAAAAAATTTGAATGGAAGTTGTCCTTCATATTTCCCTTTGCCTTTATTTTCTCTTTTAGCAATCATAGCTATGATTTCTTCTAGTTCTTCATCAACTTCTTCTTTCTCATTATGGCTAGAGATGTGTAAGGATTTCTTACCATGGACTGAGGCTTTGAAAGCTGTTTCACTTTTAGGTTCAATCTTCAATCTTGATATCTCAAATGCAGAGATTTTACTGATGAAAGTCTCTCTCTTGAAGTCTTTAGAGAATTTCATAGTTTCCTCTAGAATACTAATCTTGTTTTCATAGTCTGATGTTAGAGTAGTCAATAGCTTGTCCATTATATCTTCCTCTGATATTTTTTCACCATTGTTTCTGATTCCAGAGACTGCTTCATTTATCCTTTGATTGTAGGCTCTAATGTTCTCTTCAAGTAACATCTCAAGACTATTGTATTTCTTTTTCCATGTCTTCTTGCCCGCAGTCTTTGCTTGAATATCTCCTTCAAACATGTCTTCTAAATACTTCTATATAGTGTATGCCTTGTCTAATTTCTTAATCTCAGAAAATTCACTGCCGGATAGGGCACTTATAAGGGTTTCTTTGGCAATTGCATTAGCTATGAATGTTTTGTTTTGTCTGCTAGTAGCATCATCTTTTGCAAGGTCTTTAAGTGAAGGAATAACAACTTCTTGTGTGGTTATCTCAAAGATGTCAAAACCAACACACTGTAGATGTGTTATCATTTTATTCTTCCAATCTAGATAATTCTCTCCATCGAACTTAGGACTCTCTTTTCTGAAGTATGCCATCTGATCTACCTTAAGCTGTTAGGCTTTCTCCTCAAGGCACTTGGCTCTGATAAAAATTGTTAGAATAGTCCCAAACGATAACTGAGAGGGGGGGTGAATCAGTTATCAGCTAATTTAATTATTTTCTCTTATTAACTTCAGAATACTACACATTCAGATAATACAATAGACAACACTTCAATTTGGTTATGGGGAAACCAAATGGTAAAAACCCCAGTGGGAATTAGCACCCATAATGAACTATACTTGTTTATAGTAATCCATGTTAGAAGATATTTCAACCGTGTTAGGATTTGTACTTTATAATGCAATAAGTATAGTGACCTAGTTAAGGGTCTGACCCTGTTAGGAGTCTTTTACAAATAACCTTGTTAGGGGTGAGGACTCACTGTCCAAAAGCTCACTACTTCAATGGTGAAGGCTACAACCTTCTGTAGAATAGATATGCACTATATCTGATGATGAACTTTAGAATAGACCTACTATCTTGATCAATTCCAATGTATTATAATCTTCTACTGCTTCTTCACATAGACCCTTGATGAATGAACCACAACTGATATTCTTCTCTATAAATTTCTATCTCTTTTCATATAATTCACACTTGGCATATCAAAAATGACTTGCTATAAGTATCTTCCTCAAAGTATGAGATCATGGGACCTATAAGACAACTATTCATAACATCCTTGTCAGCTTTACTAATCACATAAGCATAATTACAACCATGCAAATATAAACTAAATAGACCTCACCAAATTAACTCTAACTTTACAGTCTTCTTGAAACACATTAGGTGCCTTTAGATAACTATCATCAACTCATAACTAATCATAAATATAAACATGCATATCTTGAAGATAGGTGCAACTCAAGAAACACATTAAATACATCGACTCTAAATAGATACTCTTCCAGAACTGTCACTGCCAATAACAGAATTACACAACTTGACTGAAACTTCATATCTAAGTCTGCGTGTATGAAAATAACATACTAAACATGACTACAACCTGTTTATATCCACACAAGGCTTGATATCATCATTCTAATAAGTACATATAGAATCACTACTGTATATTATATGTTGTCATCAATGACAAAGATACAATCAATCAACTGCACAGAAAAAAATCTCCAACATCTATCCACCTAGTAACACATCTTGCAAGACCTCTTAAGGTCAAATTTAAACACACACTCTGACTTGGCTAAGGTTAGATACAAGCTAAAACTTGAGGGCTTTGGGGATTTCCTAGGTGCTCCTTCACTACTGGAACAAGAACAAGAAGTAAGTCACTAAACACTAGATTTTTACTTTGTGATTTTGAGCCTAAATCTATTAACACTACACTTGAGAATGAAGAGTGGGTCAGTGCAATGAATGAGGAAATAGAGAAGATTGAGAAAAATAATACATGGAAACTAGTACCAAGACCAAATGACAATAATGTCATTGGTACCAAATGGATATTCAGCAACAAGCTGAGTGAGAATGGAGAAGTCACAAGAAACAAAGCAAGGTTAGTATGCAAGGGGTTTGCAAAAGAAGAATGAATTGATTATGGAGAAACCTTTGCACCCGTTGCTAGACTAGAAGGAGTTAGAATCCTACTTCCTTATGCTGCATTTAAAGGATTCAAGGTATACCAAATGGATGTCAAATCTGCATTCCTAAATGGAATACTGGAAGAAGAGGTATACGTTGAACAACCAGAAGGGTTCTATTATCCAGACAAGAGAAACATGGTATGTAGACTACATAAAGCTTTGTATGGATTGAAACAAGAACCAAGAGCCTAGTATAAAATAATTCACTCATATCTCATTAGCATTAAATTTGTTAGAACAAGAAAATAGCAATCTATACTTAAAAGAAGATACCGATGGTAATATTCTGATTGCTGAAATTTTTGTTGATGATATCATTTTTGGGGGAAATGACATGTTATGCAAATCCTTTTCTAATGAAATGAGAAAATAATTTGAAATGTCTATGTTTGGGGAGATCAAATTCTTTCTTGGTCTACAAATTTTTCAACAAGATGCAGGCATATATATCACTCAGTCCAAATACATCAAGAAAGTGCTGAAGATATTCAAGATGGAAGATTCCAAACCAGTTGGAACACCTATGGCTACCAGATCTAAACTGACAAAAAAAGATAATTCAAATGAGGTAAATTAGACCTTGTATAGATCAATGATTTGCAAACTAATGTATGTTGTTCATACTAGACCAGATATAGCACATGCAGTTGGAATAGTTGCAAGATTCTCTGCCAATCCCAAAGAATCATATATGACTGTTGTCAAGAGAATTCTAAGATATCTGAAGAACAATGAGGACTATGGCTTATGGTATAAAATAGAAGGAAAATTTGAGCTACAAGTCTATACAGATGTTGATTGGGCTGGAAACATTGATGAATGAAAGAGAACAACTAGAGGATCATTCTTCATGGGTGACAAACTTGTCACATGGATCAGCAAGAAGCAAGGATGCATCTCTCAGTCTACTACAAAAGTAGAGTATGTTGTTACTGCTGCAAATTGCTCCAATATTGCGTGGATCAAAAAATCACTAGACGTTATGCATATGAAAATTCTTGAACCAGTAATTATATATTGTGATAATACAAGTGCAATCAACATCTCTAAGAATCCAGTCATACATGCCAAGACTAATCATATTGCTATCAAGTATCACTATCTTAGAGAACAATTGAAAGAAAAGGAAGTGACACAGGAATATGTTCAATCAAAGGAACAACTAGCTGATATATTCACCAAGCCATTATCGAAGGATACTTTTGAGTACTTGAGACAAAGACTAGGGGTCCAACCCTTGTCTATAGGACAGTAAGATAACTAGGAGGTTTTATCAGCCTATACCAAATATTAAGATCAATCATGTTGATGCAAACACCGAGATGAAAAGCAATAGATACATATGTACATAGTAAGGTACAAGTATGCACCGAACACTAGTGATATTATAATGCTGATGGATAGGGAAATTCAAGGAATATATTATGTAAAGGAATGAAACATGATATAGATATTTTTTTTTGGCATTGTTGTCAAAGGGAGAGATTATCTCATTATCATCAAGGAGAGATTTGGGAGAGATTATCCAGGGAGATATTATATCATTATCCATAAAGTGAAGTTCCTGAGAATTAGAAAGAAAGAGTTAATCAATATTCAAAGTGAGAGATATTGATTACATATGAAATATCCATCTAAGGGAGAGAAGTAACAAAGGGGGAGAGTTCAGACAAAGTGAAATATTTATGTCAAAGGAAAAAGAGATTATCAAGAAGAGGAATAGTCAAGATAGAGCACATATCATAACAAAGACAGAAGAAGCTACATCTATCCAGTGAAGGGATTGAAGATTGAAGACAACCACTCTGCAATAAACAAATCAAAGCTATTTTTGAGCTTACTGAGAACTTGACATTTGTAATAGTTACAATAGGAAAACTTGATGAAACTATTATATTTCATATTGTATTAGTAATACTATAGTATGATAATGTAGTATGTTACCATCAATGCCAAAGGGAGAGATTGATGACATGCAAAAGATTGAATGTTTGAAGATGTTAAGTTGATCACTAAAATGCAGAAAGATAATGCAAGACATTAAATCAATTAATGGATTGTATTGTCATTGATGTCAACTTGATATAATCTAATCGATTATAATAAAAGTGTCAAAGAATTTAGAGAATCAAGAAGATAAAGATTATGCTTTCAGTAATGCATAAAAGACAAGCATTTACAATGCGACTTCAAACACCGACGGTTAGTGGAACCCGATGGACATAGATCACCGAAATTCAAGTCACAGTGATGCCTGAGAAAAATCATCGGCAAGCATTACTAACAAGAAGAATCACAAGCGTAACCAAAGGCCAGAAGCATAGTTTAAACTGACACAAAATCCTGAGGGGAACCGGAGTGTTGACTGAAGCTATCAAAGAGTTGAACACCGAAATTAACTTGAGTTTAGAAATGACAAAATATCTAGATAGAAGAGCTAAATATTGACTTAACTAGTAGTTATCATTGTTTTCATTGACAAGATAAATCCAGAGTTAAGTAAAGGATTTAAATCTATTTTGTTCAGTTGGCAAGAAGATCTCTACGAGATAAAATAGGAGTTTTGCTTTAAATCTAATTGGCAAGAATTGTGGATCACGCCAAGATCAAGAAAATCAAGAACTTAACAATGGTGATATCATGTCTATTAAGAGACAACTCAATTAATTATGAATTGTGTGGGTGAATGAATAAAAAGAGGATGCTGAAGAGAAACTGATGAAGAGAAATTTCATACAGTCCTGATCAATCAAGATGAGGAAAGAGTTAAATTTTTCTGCAGACACTAAGCAACAAAGCATAGCATCACCGAGTAGAATCAAAGTGGAGCAAAGGTATAAAAAGAGATATATTGATCAGATTATTTTTATGAGCCTATAATAGATCTGAAAATCTACAAGTATACGTTTTATGTGAACATATCATACTATTTCAGTTTAACCATTGATTCAAAAAGTCTCTTAACCGAGTGGGATTTAAAGATCCTTTCTATATTGAGATACATCCCAAGGAGTATCAAAAATTTTGATCATGAAGATAACATGAGATGCTAGATACCTATTGACATGCCAAGTAAGTGTTTGATCAAGGAAGGTAGCATAGAGATTCCCTATATCAAGTGACAGACTAAACTTTTAAATCCTCTAACAAGGTCACACCTAACAATGTGTTTGTAACCTTTAACAGGGTTGGCTCTTCACCGAGCTCACTTCAGAAGAGTGAAAATTTTGGGTTACCGGTCCCAAGTGGTTTTTCCCTTAACACAGTTTCTACGTTAAAAATACATGTGTCAATTGTGTTTATGAGTCATTAATTTAGGGTTTTTCATTACACATAGCTTAATTGGATTGATCGGTATACTCTAGATAATTTACTATCTTTTGATAAATTAACATACTGCTATTCGGTAAACATACAATATAAGGTTTACAAAGAATTCCAAGAAGTAGTAATTTGATTATAGTATTTGGAGGCATTCATCTTATAGGACTGAAGATAACTAGAGGCTTAATATTGTGGTACTAAGTTTTTGGTTTGATTACAATAATATTTTTGAGGCCACTGATTCACCACCCCCCCTCTCAGTTATTACTAACACTTTTTTCATATTACTTGGAAAACCATGCCTTTTTCTTGGTAATCTCCTTTTAGAATATTATTTTGGAGATAACGTTTTCCTTAGGAATAATCCTCCTTTTTTTTCTAGATTTCCTTGAAAATAATGCTTTCCTTGGTTATCCTTTAGATAGATTGAATAGCATAACACATCTTTCCAGACTATCAACTCCATGTTTTGCACCCCGCCTTTTCTCTTTACATGACCCATAGTATGTTTTACCTTGGGAAGTTTGGTCATGTTCTCTCACTTTATTTTGTGAATGTTTCATTTGTTTTGGTTTAATATTGATGAGGAATTAAGTCACTTGGGGGCTTGATGTTTTCCTTGTCTATTTTACCTTGATGAGATCTCATTCATGTGCTTTGATCTACTTTACCCAAATATGGAGTAGGATCATACTCTTGCTAAAGTGAGGTCTAAATGTATCATCTTAAATTGTAAGCACTTACAATTTTGTTCCTTAGCTCGGCCTTGTTTTTGTGTCCAAGGCTTCTGTGCCCATTATGCTTGATCATACCTTGATCTCATGCATATTTTCAAAATCATCATCTCAAAATTGACCCCGACCTAAATCTAGGCCCTTTATATCCTCTAAAGGATGACCTAGAGTGTAGATTTTATTTAGGTCACCCACTACCTTGGGAGTTTCCCATTACACGACAAATGGGTTCTAAATTTGAATTAGAGGATGATATTTTGAATTTATTTTGGAAACTGATGATATACATTATATTGTAAACCAATCAATTACACTACAATCCAAATCAAGCACTCAAGTATTCAAGGAGTATTCAATTTTAGGTTCATTCAAGCATAAAGAATGGAAGATCATGGATTAATGTCTAGATCCTATCATGTGTGAAGGTACTAATATTCTTCCCTCCATAGATCCAAGTTCAATTTTACATCAAGACAACTTTCAAGCATCTTCATGATCCATTCGACACTTGTGAAGGTATAACATCTTGTCAAGCCTCTACTAATAACAACACACTTTATCCTTTATGTAATTTTAATTTGGTTTAAAAGTTAATTCCTATATAGGGGTTTGACTGAGGAAAACCTCTTTATCCCAACATTTTCCCCATTTTCTATGTGTAGGTGATAGACGAAAAAGTTACAGATTCAACTACAAGAAGATCTAACAATTTTCTATAGATCTCCTACCTCTGTTGACGGGATTTCGCTGACCGGGTCTGCCGATAGTCATAAGTTGTCACCGGGTTCCAGGGAAATCGGCCAACTCCACCTGCAAAGGTTGTCTGGGGGAATACATCCTCCGGGCCTTCAAGCACCTGGGTCTCGGGTCATGACGGTGCGGGGCTCGGTTTGGAGAGGTGACTATTTTCGAGGGGGATAGCTGGTTTCTTCAACTCATCCTCTCCGGAGATTCGATCAAAGTGAGGTTTTCCCAAGCGTTTTATACTTAGCAAATAAAGCGAAAAAGATCCTGCAGGGTTAGAAATGTTTCATCTAGCTACAGTCATGTTGAAATATTCAGAACATCAATAATACTCTGTAAACTACACTAAATACCGAAGAAACATGAGTAGAAGACATAAAGAACATCAAAACATGAAATACCATTAACTCAGAAGTAGGAATGCCAACAACATCATTGCCAAGAATTCTTCCTTCTTTATTAATGTTCCTTCCAGCAAGCACTGGTGCGTGATACAATGGTGGCTCCAGGGGAGCATCTAACTATTCAAGAACAGATCAATGGAGCATTGAGCTCTGCAACTTGAAAAGAGAAATTACTTTGCTATTGCAATGGACAACAAAATCATCAATTTTGTCGACCCCTGGAAATGGGCCAATCTGCCTATTTATACAACTCTCTTTTAACCCTAACCCTATTTACATCATGTCTTAATAAAACACAATATCCGGGGGCTAGTACTACCTGCGCCACCCTACAAAAGACCTGGAGATGGAATAGGTTTGTCATGTCAGAAGAATAAGATAATAATATACAACAGAAGAATCGGTCTCAGGAAGAGAACCGAAAAGGAGAAAGAAGGAAGTAGGTCCCTCGAAGACCAAGGCTACATGCCTCATAAATGGGAAATGTAGCGCCCTGTCTCCAACGTGCTAGGTGTACCTCTGAGCGATGCCTCAAGAAGACCACCCTGTCAAAAGACCAACTGCCAAGCTGAAGCGCCTTTGATGTGGCCAACCATCCTTTGACAATTTTATTAACTACCTCTAAAAGTGACCGGTCGGCCTCGGGGACCGGGACACGAATCACTTTAAAGAATACAAAATTTTGGATCCGGGACTCTGGGATTTGGGAACTTACGTCTCCAAAAGAATAAATAATACTCAACACTCAAGTTCCCCCCGGCCCCCGGAGAAAGCTCAAGGTTGCTTATTATCGTTGAAGGCCTGAAGGAGGCGGGAAATGCCGTCTTCATCAATTTCTTTTAGGCTGGCCCTTCTGTGCCTGGCTACTTCAACTTGTTCCCCCAGGTCTGGAACATTTTCTTTGAATTCATCTGCCATCCTTGCAGCATCGTGACCCTTGAATATTATGTAGGTTAGTTTTGCCATCGGGGCCCCATCTATCCCCTCCGGGGATTGGTACCGGGATTTTGTTATTTCATCAAAACTCCCCAAGACTGAATCTTCGGGGGTATATGTATCTGGGCTAAGGGGATGAGCCCCAGAAGCCTTTATTACAAAAGACTTATATAAATTAGAAGAATATTTTACAGTATTTACCTTTTCTTGCAAGGACTCTACCAGTTGCTTAGTTACCTCCAATGTGAGGTCAAGTCTGGAGTGCTGAGTTCTCACAAAATCAAATGATTGCTCACCCAGAATTCTGGATTCAGAAATTATATCTTCTCCCAAGGTGAGGAGCTCTTCGAGCTCCACCTTCCATGCTTGGTAATTTTCAGCGTCACTCTCCCACTGCTCAATGAGTGTTTCTGCCTGATGAATAACTTACCTGGCAGTGTATAAGTCTGGGAGAGTAGACGCCAGGAAACGTTGGGTGTTTCCTATCTGTAGGGCGACCCATTCGTCTACTGCTTGGGCCTTCTTTTTCATTACTCGCAGGGAGTCTATGTCACTCTACGGTAATTCTTCTGATGTGGAGGTCTCTGGAGGGGCGGCATTGATGGGTCATGCAAGCTCAGTTAGTAATCCCATAAGGTTTTCATTCTTTTATTTTTCAGCCTTGAGCCTCTGGGCCTCCTTTTTGTATCGGGCCTCTACTGCCCTTGCTGCCTCCTTAAGCAAGTCTACCTCGCCTTGCTTTCCTCTTTTGCCCAGGGACACCTCTGCAACATTTTAATCCGCGGGATCTGTAGTTGCCTCATCGGTGTCTGGTGGAGGTGTTTCCATAACAGCAACTGTTTCTCTGCCCGGCCCAGTTCAAAAAGTATGAACTATTCGGGCTTTCTTTTCTTTTGGCGGGGCCTGTACTTTCACCATCATCTCGGCCAGGGAGAGAGGAATCACTGGAGCAGACTGAGCTTTTCTTTTCCTACTTTCCACCAGCCACTGAGGTGGGAGAGGTGGCCTTCCTACCAGAGTTTATTCTCCCGATTCTCTCCTAGTATCCGGTGGTAGTTGCTCTTCAGCGACGTGGATCTCATCCGTTCCTCTCCCAGCCTCAACTTCTTCTGCAGCAACATCCTTTTCAACCTCCATCTCCTCAGCCTGGTCTTGTATGTCAATCACTGGATCTGGACCCTAGTAGGCTTCCTCAGCGATTTCTTCTTCAAGCTGCTCTTCTTCTTCTTGTTCTTCTTCTTTTTCTTCTTCTGCCAGGATTTCTTCCTCTGTTGGCATTAGGGGAGGTATCAGGCTGAGATTCAGAGTTTGGGCCGCTCTGATAACCTGCCCAAAGGTTTCCCCTAGGAGTGGCCCCTGGAATGTGGCGGCTGGGGTTACGGTTATTCCTGAAGGTCTGGTTCCCCCAGCGGATGCCATTTGTTCACTTGGCTTTAGTTGGTCCACTCCCAGACCTTAAATCTCTTGAGCCCTGGAGATAATCTCTGGCTCTGGCTCCTTTTCTCCTGCCTGTTGTTCTTGTCCAGGCTCTTGTTCCACCTCTTCTTGCTCCGCGGCCTCTTGTTCTTTCCCCAGGACTTCTACCCTTGCTTGCGTATTGTCCCCCTGTAAGTTACTGAACTCATCGGCCGCAAATACATCAAATTCTTCTTCTTGAGGGGGACTGGCTGGGACCTCTGCAGGTTCTGCTTCTTTCTCTAGTTCTGAGGAACTGGAAGAAAGGATCTCTATTTCCTGGGGGAGGGATGTCTTCGGCACTGGTATCGGCTCTTCTTTGACATGCTTGATGTGCTTCCTCTTCCTTTGGGTAACCAAAGGTGGCCCCGCATCAGCTATTGCCGCCGCTTCCATGGGATCCACTCACATTTCCTTTATCATTAGGGCTGCCAACGATGGGGAGGGAGGGGGAGGAATTATGGCTAGCCTCGTTATTAACTGTTCCCTCATCTGCTGGGAGGCTGCCAAAGATTTCTTGATCTATTCTTGTATAGGGACTTCTTGCATGGAGGGGGTTGTAGCTATTCTCTTTCCTTTGTCTGTGCCCTGCGAAGAAGTCCCGGCCCCCGGGGTCAATCTTGGTACCGGCTGTGGTGCTAATTTTGGCACCGGTAGGGGAGCTTGACGCATGCTCCCAGGACACACCCATTTGAAATAGGCGTGAATTCTCTCGACCACCTCCCGAGTGAAGTCCTCAATCATGGGCCCCTCGTGGGTGGCCCAATCCATTTCCGGCAGTGCCATTTTATCGATCCCCTTTTCTTTGTATTGGGGATCTATGGTGGGGGCGGCGTCTGAGAAGCCCACCGAGAATCTCTGGAGCTTCAGTTCTTGCATCATTCCGGCTGTCATTCTGACATAGTGCCTGCTCCGCACATCCACATCATCCTGGCAATCAGCCCAGAAGTCTTCCATGTGTATATTATGGGGCTCTGAAGCCCGGGGCAGTGCTGTTGCAATTTTGCCATGCGGATCAAAATTTCTCCGCGCCAGATAACACTCTTGCAAGTTATAACTCTTCAGCTCATTTTTTGCCTCCTTCACGGTGGCTAGATTGCATGTGTAGTTCCCACAGGTAATTGGGAATGGGACGTTGGGGACCTTCTTGAGGGCCAAGAAGGCGTGCAGCTCCATTATCTACCGGCAGTATTCCAATAGCACGATCTTGTCCCCACAATGCTTGGGCAACAAGTAGGGTTTCCCAGAGAAGCCAGCGACCCTAATGTATGTATGCTGCTAGAACTAGATATAATAGTGTCCATAACTACTGACTAACTTCATCGCCTCAGTAGATAGGCGGTATCCAGCATCTCGGGCGGGTGTGAGCAGGTGGTAGTAAATGAACGAATCGTTTACCTGACAGAAACTGGGGAAGCTGGCCTCCCATTGAATCTATGGGAAATGGTCCCATGGTGCTTTTTGTCCTAGGCCAATCTCAAGAACGCCATCTATAAGTAGGCCGTTGGAGTGGGGCCTCTATTGGGCCAAGGCCCAGAAAACATAAGAAGACATGTAGAACTTCTTCTTCTGGTTTAACTGCTGGAACTGGGAGTCGACATGATTGGAGATTATTGTCGCCCAGTCGAAGAATTCTCCCTTGGTGGAGATGCCAAGGAGGAAATAGTACATCCATTTGGCAAACTCCTTGGTGGAAGGTTTCCCAAATGCCTGGGCTAATGCTATTCTCCCTATTTGGATGCTCTCCTTGAATTCAGAGTGGGGGATATCTATCTTCATTCTCTTTGGGTCCCTCTTCGGGGCCTTAAGCCAATGGGTATTCATGTATACCCAGGTGGCACCCTCCAGTTGTGTAAACTATTTCAAGGTGTCAGTCCTTATAACCACCGTGGCTCTATCAAATTGTGGGATACCCAGGCCTGCCTAGAATGTGACTGGGTCAAGGGACACCAGTGGAGTGGGGTATCCTATGGGTTCTGCAGCTGCGAGCATAATGGCCCAGACATAAGAGTTGTAGTTGGAAGCCAGTGTCAAGATAAGCTCTGGAGATTGCACGGAGCATGGGAAGCAAGCTGCCCAGAGGATTCTGGAACCCCCGACGTTGATTGTGAGCTGGTCTCCAGCCTGTCGCTGGATGTGCATTACCTTCACTAGGGCCTGCATTTCTTCTCAGGTTCTGACATTGGCATTGGTCATCAGCTTTACCTTGGACTCAATCTTTGAGCCCATGATGCCATTATCCTATACATACTTCATGGTGAGGGGAAGTTTTTCCAGGGCTTTCTCCATCTTTGACTTTGCTGCTGCCTTGGTTTCTGTTGTGGTTGGTAATTTCGGGCTTCCGGGAGAAGATGATGCAGACGCTTCAAACATGTTTGGAAGATAACTCTAGGAACCTACGAGACAAAGCGACCGTCAGAACATGTTTATCAAAGTAATCATTCCGGGGTCCAGGGAATTTTACCACCGTGGTTTTTGCCTTCCTGAAAAGTTAGTATTATGCAAAGATGCCCGAAAAGCAAAACATGATAAACAAGATTTTATTAAACATCCGGGTCTGGGGGATTTTGTCACACTTGGCGAAGACACAAGATGGATGGGGGGGTAAGAGACCCGGGGCCCGGAGAAATGACCATTAGCAAAGATGTATAAAAAGGCAAGTCGTCGAACCCACGTGGACGCCACGTGCGTTAGCATTAAATGGGTGCGATAGCAATGACAGCAGAGCCAACTGTCCGAACGCGCGAAAAGGGAAAGCCACTTGGGTGGAATTGGTTGCACGCATGGGACATAAATGAGGTTCTGACAGACTTTATGGAGGAGAGAGAAAACCACCTATTTGAAACCGACGGGGAGCCGAGTTTCCAATAGGTGGTTTTCTGCCTTGAAGCGAGTTCGAAGGCGGAAAACCAGAAACGGGGGTGAGTCGACCAGCTAGCCAAGCCACTCGGAAGGATATACATAGAGCCAAGGGATATATACATAGACTATTTACAACTATATACATATATACATGAATATACAACGCGGGACGACGCCCGCAGGAAAACCAGACAAGACAGAAACTTATCTACAACTATCTACAACTATTTACACTATTTACAGAAACAACCTCTGCGCAAAGGGCGGACAACCCTCTGGCAGAGCCGACCCACCAACGGGCAGTGAAACCAGAAGACAACAGACCAGACAAGACAGAAAAACAAAACAAAACCAGGCAAATGAAAGCAAAATGAAAACCAAAGAAATCCAGAGAGAGGGGAAAACAGGAACACCAACCTGAGAACGCAGAAGGCGGAGAAAAGAAAGGGTTACCGCGGGAGCTCTGCAATAGCTCGGGTTGTCAATCGGTCAGACGCACCACCACAAATCACTTGCACTTGCCTGAGAATGACTGAAAATCATTAAGCATTGATTATCATAAAATTCCTGCAAATGCTCTGTTAATCGCTTATGAAATTGCTCTTTAATTCGCTCTAAGTGCTTGAAGGTTTTAATCGCGGTAAACGTGAAAATGACAAATGACATTTATTTATACCCACGGTAAAAGGCAATCCTCCTCCTTCCGGCAAACTCCGGACAGGCAAAAACCTTTGGACCTCGGGCCTGAGGATTCCTCACGATGATATCCCTAAGAACATCACGATGAAGAATCCCAGAGTCTGAAATCCGGTTCCCAACAAAAGGCAACCTCCAAGACCGGAGTCCCGAAGATGGAAAACAAACAAACAAGACACAACACCGAGGAAGAAAACCCCGGAGAAAGAAGACAAAAAGGGAAAGAAAGACAAGGCAAGGCCGCAAGCAAAAACAAAAAGGGGGACCCAACATTTTGCACACAAAATGTAGGGACAGGGATGCAGGGCATAAAAAATGGCGACTATCTGGGACAAATGCCTTAGCGCATTTGAGAACTAAAGAATCTCTGGTTAGCAAAACTGGAACAAGCCGCTTTCCGAAGCGTCTGACAGGCAAAGAGAAAAATATCTGAGAGAATCCAACCACACAGGAGTCAGTACGTAGTCTTTCATCAGTGGTGTCGTGTGTGCTTGGGAAGGAAATCAAGCCGATGACCTTTGGGAGGAATAGAGAAGGGGTACTAATCACATCAAACCAGTCATCAATTTGCTCGTTTCCCCCAGAGACCAGAGTTTTATCCCACTTTTCCTCTTGTTATTTTATTTGTTTTTGGGTGGGGAAGGCGGTACTTCTTTCACCATTAAGATTAAGCTTAGCTAATTTTAATGGTGGTACATCTTTCACCTATCCACCTGCATTTAGATATTTGAAGAGGGGATAAAGCTCCGGACCCAGGAAGAATTCTTTAAAGTTTCAGACCTGGGTCAATCAAAGAGTACAGCCAATCTACCCTTAATATGTCTGATTACTTGTTCCTTTTATTATTCGTGTTCACTGATTGCCAGGCTCCCGGAGACAACACCCAATGGAGATTGCTCAAAATGTACCATAACCCGTGAAACAACCCCAGAGACCAGGTCGATTCCACCATGCTAAAGATAGATTCTAAAGTTCACCATGACGTAGACATTGTACCGGAGGCCAACATTATGCGAAGCATTCCAATTCCTGCAAGACGGAACAAAACATCGGGACCGAAAGAAAACCAAAAATGAAAACCAAGATGGGAAAAGAGGGCCATCCCAGAGGATAGTCGACAAGGCTATTTACAAGGCAGGGCACCTCGCAACGAGACACCTGGAAGAGATATTTACAAGTGGAAAGCTTTACATATAATACAACTTAGGACGAACTCACCTTATTCAAAATAGTGTTTGAGAAACTGTCCATTAACGGGCAATGCAACAGGTTCCCCAGTCAGGGTGTTGAGGCGGTAAGTATTTTCCCCATAGATTTCTGAGATTAGGTACGGTCCGAGCCAGAGCTGTTAGAATTTGCTATGCTTTCCTTTCTTTTCCCGGGCCTTGTCCCACAACAGGACCAGATCCAAAATCTGAAAAGCTTTGTATTGGGATCTTTTATCAAACCATTGTTTTACCACCGCTTGATGACGCGTGAAATATTCAAGGGTTGTGTCTCTTTGTTCTTCCATCTGCACCAGGTTTAAGATCTGAACCTCCACGATGTTGTCATTGTTGTTGAATTCCTGCATAAACTGTAATACTGGGATCTGTAAATTGACTGGGAATACAGGGTTCTGGCCATAAACCAGGTGGAATGGTAATGTTCCTAGGGAGACCTTAATACGAATGCGATCTACCCAGAGGGCGAATTTCAATTTTTTGTGCCAATCCCGGGGATTTTGTTCTAGCAGGTGTTTAATCACTTCAAATAGATTTTTGTTTGTTGATTCAGCAATGCCATTTCCCTGGGGATAATAGTTGCTTGAGAACTTCAGAGTGATCTTCCGATTGTAGGTCCATTCAAGCAACTGCACTGAATAAAATGTCAGACCATTGTCACATACTAAAGAGAAGGGCATTCCAACTTGTGTGACGATGTTTTCTTCCAAGAACTTGATAACTACGTCCGCCGTGTTGTTTTTACAAGGTATAGCTTCAGACCATCGAGTGCAGTAATCAGTAGCAATAAGGATGTATTGGTGGTTGGCAGACAAGTTGGGGTTGATCTCTCTGATGAAGTCAAATGCCCACTGGACGAAGGGTCTAGCCTCGTAGACTGGTTGCAGAGGCATCGCTGGGTTACGCTCATGATACGCCGTAGTTTGGCAAGTGTGGCATTTCCTGACATGAGCGTAAACGTCCTTGAAGATACAGGGCCAATAATATTTGGCCTGAAGGATCTGGTGGGCAGTGGCGTCAACTGAACCATGCCTGGTTCCAAACTATCCATGGAATTCATCAATTGCTCTTACAGCCTGGTCCCTGTTGATGCACCGGAGGTACACCCCTTCAAAATTTCTACGGTAAAGCGCAGAATTCTTGATCATGAAGTGTGCGCTTTTCATCCGCAGGGCACGATGTTTGTGGGGAGGTAACCCCTTCGGACATTTGTTGTTTAGTAACAAGTATACCAAATTGGTATACCATGGGTCTTGGGTGATGGACTCCACTGTGTAAGTTTGGCATTCTATGCGGGGAGTCTCTTCTGCCATTGTTCGACTTAGTCCCTGGCCTCAGACTATTTTCATGGGCTGCATTTCTAAGTCATATTCCTAGAGGATGGCCATCCATTTCCCCCGTCTTTCTCCCAATTCACTCTGCATTAGCAGAGATTTGACAGCCTGGTCCAGAATGATAACATGTACTTTTCTCCGGAGAATGTAATGCCAGAATTTCTTCACGGCATGAACCAGAGCAAAGGCCTATTTTTCTAGTGATGAATACCAGACTTCGGCGTTCTTGAAGGGGGAACTCATGAAAGCTATTGGTCGTTCCTCCCCTTCAACCTTTTGGGTCAACACTGCCGCAGCGGAATGCGGCGAAGCAAACGAGTAAATGTAAAACATAAGGGAATAGTCTAGACTAGCCAAGACCGGTGCCTCCGTTATGGTCTATTTGATCTGGGCGAATGCCCGTTTTGCTTCAGGACTCCACTCAACCTTGGTATCTTTCTTCATCATCTCATTAAGTGGTTTAACTATTTCTGCGAATCCCATGATGAACCATCGCACGAAGTTGATCTTTCCAAAAAAGGATCGCATCTCTTTCTTACTGCCAGGCATCTGTAGATTCAAAAATGCTTTGACTCTGTCGGGGTCTATGGATATACCCTTCTCAGAGACAATATGCCCGAGAAACTTCCCCTCAGTGACCCCGAATATGCACTTCTTGGGGTTGAGGGATATTCCATACCGGCGACATCTCTCGCAGATCTAAGCGAGGTGGGCGGGATGATCACGCCTATCCCAAGAGAAGATAGTCAAATCATCCATGTAGATGATTATGCACTGATTTACGAGGCCCTCGAATGCAATGTCCATGGCCTTTTGAAATGTAGCCCCTGCATTGATCAGACCGAAGGGCATTCTTCTATACGCAAACGTTCCCCACTTGGTGGTAAATATTGTTTTCTCTCTGTCTTCATACTTGACCATGACCTGGTTGTATCCTGAATATCCATCCAAGAAGGAAATCATCTGGGATCCATTTACTATCTACAACACCTCATCCAACGAGGGGAGAGGGTGATTATCTTTTTTAGATGCCTTGTTCAAATTTCAGAAATCTACACAAAGGTGGATCTCGCTATTCTTCTTCCTGACAGGAACCAAGTTGGCAACCCATGTAGTGTGCCGGATTGGGAAGATTATCCGGGCTGACAATAATTTTTCTACCTCTTGACGGATCAGAGGCTCTATCAAGGGGTTGAATGGTATTTGCTTTTGCCAAAAGGGCTTAGCATCTAGTTTCAGGGGAATAGTGTGGGTCATGATGGATGTATCATACGTTTTCAAGTCTTCATAACCTCAAGCGATTACATCAATGTATTCCCGGAGGACCGCGAGAATCTTCTCCTTTTCCTCAAGGGAGCAGGAGGTACCGATGTCGATGATCTTTTCTTCACCAGGCTGGCCAATGTTAACCTTTTCAAACTTTCCTCCCTCAGAGGAGGATGACACCTTCTCACGGGCCCGAGGGTCCGAGTCGAAGATTCATTCCAATGCAACCATCCCCTTTGGGATGGTGTTAGTGGGCAGGTCCATGATCCCATCATCTTCATCACCCTACACAGTATTGTCATGGTCTCGTTCCTCCACTATCTGATCCTCAAAGACACCAACATTGGCCATGAACGCCAGGATGTGTTGATCGTCTTCAAAAACTTGAAAGTGGGTGACATTATCTCGGATGGAGGGGGTGGGGACCATCTCAACTGAAAATCTTTAGAGTCGCAAGCTGGCCATTGGCTCAAGTGTGCTGGCAGAAACGGAAAGGGCATCCGGGACATAGTTTCATCGCCAGGGAATGAGGTCAATGCCAAAGACATCAAAACATTCGATGAGGCTCCAAGCCCGGTTGCGGTATGTGGCCAACCTTTTGTCATGACATGTGTATTGACTCTGGACTTGTTTAAAAACCAATTCTAAATCACCCAGAGCCCGGAGGCGGGTGATACCTTTCCTTAGTGTGAATAAGAGTCCAAGGACCAAAGCCTCGTACTCTGTGACATTGTTTGTACAGTTAAACTGCAGCCTGTAGGATGTGAGGAAGGACTTCCCTCACGGGTTGATTAATTCTACTCCAGCCCCACAGCCTTGTTTGGATCGGGATCCATCAAACTTAAGGGTCCATAAGTCATTATTTGTAATCTGGGGCTGGGGAGGGGGATTTTTCTTTGGATTATTGCTGGGGGACTTGGGGTCCCCTTCCCGGACTACCAACGTGAAAGTAGAATTTTCCTCTGGAGCCTTTTGAATTTGGGATTCCCGGGGAGATGGCACCAAAAGAGCGCATCCCGTAGGAGTACTGGGTCCTGGGGAATCCATTACATGCTGCTCATTCTGGAGGGTATCAAGGTGCCAGTTAGCAATCGAAAGACATGGTCCACACTCGAGCTCTAAATGTTTTTGGTAGTGCACTCGGCACCAAGTGCAAGACAGTAGTGTGGGAAGGGTTGCTGTGGCGCCTTGAGAGCTGACTCCAACTCTTGTCTTTTCTTCTAGGTCTTGGGCTCTCTATAGTACGGCGGGATCTTCTCCGGAGATGAAATCAAATGTCAAAATTTCAAAAGGTTTGTACACCCCCAGGGAAGTTTCAGAGAAAAATACCTCGTTGACCCTCCCAACTTCGGTAAGGGCCTGTTTCTTCCGGGGTTCGCTTTTGACCTGGATCTTATTTGATTCTCCTTCTCAAGGAAGCCACACATGGGTGAAGTCGGTCAAAAAGTATCCATTCAAGGACTTAGACCAATTCTGACTTAGTAACATCCCGTAAGTCTCTGGGATTTCCACCACTTGGATGTCAATGATGCTGGCTATCCTGGGGTCCTGGATAAGATGTATCCGGATGTTCTTCAATTCCCCCAACATTTTTACAACTGTCTTATCCAGCTGGATTACTACACCATTAGATGGGGTGGGGTGGAATCCGAGCTTCTGACAAATGGACAAGGGCATGACGTTACCTGAAGCTCTCGAATCTACTAGGCAATTGTGTATGTTCTTACCATGTATATTCAGGCCTAGTAAGAAGGGAGGATCCTTATTGTTTCCACGGAAGACAGCCGCATTAGCATCTTCGAATGAGACGGTCTTCGGTGGGCGGCTGATAGCTTCCGGGTTCCCTAAGAACTTCAGAAGAGACTTCTTCTGCTAGGGACAGTTTAACAAAACCTCCATCAGGGTCATGGAGGTGGTGGTCTATTCTAACGCCTTTGTAATGTCAAATCTTCCTCCCGGGAACTGGTGATTTTCCTCTGTGAGATCTTTTGCTTGGTTAGGGCTAAGACCTTTTGGAGGCGTGGGTCGATCAGTCACATTATTCTGGGGAGGAGAAGTATCTTTGATAGGAGGTGTGGGCGTGTAAACTGGTCCTTTACCAACCTGACTCTGAGTGTTGTATGGAGCCCGCGGGTTAGTAAAGGCGTTGGCCTCGAAGGGAAGGATGGATTCATCAAAGAATCCCTGTAGTTCAAATTCTCCTTCATCTTCCCCAAAAGTTATGAAGAAGATGGTATCGCACGTGAAGGCACTGTGGGTTGCCTCTTGGATAGGAGGTTCTGGAGGGGTAGTATCGTGCGACTGCTACCTGTCCAGCTGGGAGATCATGATGACCTTCTCTAAAGTGGCACAATTTACCTCGTTGTGCGAACCAGTATCGTGTAATCTACACTAGTTAGTCACGGGCTGGAAATCTGTGACTGGCGTAAAATGTGATGGTCCAGCACCATTTTGGTTGGTGTTTTGGTTCAGGGGCGAGCCTCTGGTGTTTGCGTTGTTATTCAATTGTTGTTGATTGGGCCTAGACCCATTGTTGAAGTTTCTCCCTCCGGCATTATTATTTCGTTGGCCGGAGAAAATGTTTCCCCTCTAGGAATTCAAATTCTGGGGCGCGTAGGACCCCGCCTTCAGTTGGCCCATGTCCATGGTCAAGGTGGACAACATTCACCGGAGGGATTCAACCTCGGCAGTCAACTGAGTGTTTGTGTCACAATGTGACGGCTGTTGTTATGGTTGGCTTCCTGGGAAGGTAGCAGTGTTAGCCGGAGTCGAGGGCGGCAATCCTCCAGTCGCGGACGACTGGAAGAAGGGCACTCCGGACGATTGTGTCTGAGGTTGTTGTGTCTGTTGCGGCTGATTCTAAGGGAAGACTTCTAGACCCGGTGTCATCTGGGTCTAGGCTGGATAAACATACCGTTCCTATTGGTCTATCAAAGGTGGCGGGGGATTCATTGCCATCGAGGGGGCACCTATTGCCAGATTAGGGTTGTATCCCCCGGCATACGCAGTTCCGCTAGGGATCATGTTGAAAGGTGTGCTCTGCCCAATCCCGCCCAGGGATTTGTTAAGATCACGGGACAGTTCTAGGGCTAGGTTGTAGACTTTTGCCAAGGTGTCCCGGTCGCCCACGACGGTTGTTCTCCAAAGGAGAGTGGCAACAAAAGGGTCCATCGCATTAAGATAGGTCTATATGGTTACATCTGGAGATGGGATAAAAGGGCCTGTGCACCACTTCAGGGTGCGCTGGAACCTATGGTTGAATGCTGCAAGAGGTTCATTGGGTTGCTTTCTGATGGAGATAAACTGGCTGTGGGACCAGGTTGGGTCCACATGCACGTAAAAGACAGCCAGGAAGGCGTCCTCCATATCCTGCCAAGTGTTGATGGAGTTGGTAGGCAAGTTAAGGTACCAGTTCAACTTGCTTTGTCCTAGGGATAGGGGGAACATACAGGTCACAACATCTTCATGCTGGATCCAGTGTCACTTCATGGCATCTTTATATGCCTATAAGTCTTCTTCCGCAGTCTGTGAGCCTAGATATTCGTATCGTGGGCAGATCTTTTCTGGGTGAGAGGGTAAATCATTGGTTGCGCCCAGAAAAGTGCCCATTGGGGACCCGGTGTTTCTGAAATATGCAGCCATCGGGGGAACTATATGTTGGGTAGTTTGGGTACTGATTCCCGAGACTGCCTGGGGAGTTTGAGTATTCAGGGGTATGGTAGATCCCCAGATAATAGTGGCTGGTATGATTTTCGAGGTCCGCTTCTTTCGAGCAGGGGGCGTGAGTTCGACAAACTTTTTGAGATTTGGGGCGGACCTAAGGACTCTTTCAAATTTCACTGGGGAGAAAGATCCAATCCCACTGAAGGCTTGTCTCCTAAAACTACAACTCGAGGAACCCTCAGAAGGTCTAAAATTAGAATCTTGGGAAGGGGATGAGTTCATGCCCTCCTTCTAGCGCCAGTTTTTGTTGTTGGGGTTTTGCTGACTGGGTCCACCAACAGTCATAAGTTGTCATCGGGTTCTGGGGAAATCGGCCAACTCCGCCTGCAAAGGTTGTCTGGGGGAATAAATCCTCTGGGCCTTCAAGCACCTGGGTGTCGGGTCACGATGGTGTGGGGCTCAGTTGGGAGAGGTGACTATTTTTGAGGGGGATAGCTAGTTTCTTCAACTCATCCTCTCCGGAGATTCGATCAAAGTGAGGTTTTCCCAAGCGTTTTATACTTAGCAAATAAAGAAAAAAAGATCCTGCAGGGTTAGAAATGTTTCATCTAGCTACAATCATGTTGAAATATCTAGAACATCAATAATACTCTGGTAAACTACACTAAATACCGAAGAAACACATAACCATCAGCTAGCATTTTATCAGTAGCAGGAATAAAGAGGTCGTTAATCTACTTTAAGATACCAGAGTAGAAGACATAAAGAACATCAAAACATGAAATACCATTAACTCAGAAGCAGGAATGCCAACAACATCATTGCCAAGAATTCTTCCTTCTTTATTAATGTTCCTTCCAGCAAGCACTGGTGTGTGATACAATGGTGGCTCCAGGGGAGCATCTAACTATTCAAGAACAGATCAATGGAGTATTGAGCTCTGTAACTTGAAAAGAGAAATTACTTTGCTATTGCAATGGACAACAAAATCATCAATTTTGTCGACCCCTGGAAATGGGTTAATTTGCCTATTTATACAACTCTCTTTTAACCCTAACCCTATTTACATCATTTCTTAATAAAATACAATATCCGGGGGCCGGTACTACCTGCGCCACCCTACAAAAGACCTAGAGACGGAATAGGTTTGTCATGTCAAAAGAATAAGATAAGAATATACATCAAAAGAATCGGTCTCAGGAAGAGAACCGGAAAGGAGAAAGAAGGAAGGAGGTCCTGCAAAGACTGAGGCTACATGCCTCATAAATGGGAAATGCAGCGCCCTGTCTCCAACATGCCAGGTGTACCTCTGAGTGGCACCTCGAGAAGACCATCCTGTCAGAAGACCAACTGCCAAGCCGACGCCCCTTTGATGTGGCCAACCATCCTCTGAAAATTTTATTAACTGCCTCTGAAAGTGACTGGTCGGCCTCGGGGACCGGGACACGAATCACTTTAAAGAATACAAAATTTTGGATCTGGGACTCCGGGATCTGGGAACTTACGTCCCCAAAAGAATAAAGAATACTCAACACTCAAGTTCTCCCCGGCCCTCGGAGAAAGCTCAAGGTTTCTTATTATCGTTGAAGGCCTGAAGGAGGCGGGAAATGCCATCTTCATCAATTTCTTTTAGGCTGGCCCTTCTGTGCCTGGCTACTTTAACTTGTTCCCCTAGGTCCGAAACATTTTCTTTGAATTCATCTGCCATCCTTACAGTGTTGTGACCCTTGAGTATTATGCGGGTTAGTTTTTACATCTGGGCCCCATCTATCCCCTCCGGGGATTGGTACCAGGATTTCATTATTTCATCAAAACTCCCCAAGACTGAATCTTCAGGGGTATATGTATCTGGGCTAAGGGGATCAGCCCTGGAAGCCTTTATTACAAAAGACTTATATAAATTAGAAGAATATTTTACAGTATTTACCTTTTCTTGCAAGGACTCTACCAGTTGCTTAGTTACCTCTAATGTGAGGTCAAGTCTGGAGTGCTGAGTTCTCACAAAATCAAATGATTCCTCACCTAGAATTCTGGATTCAGAAATTCTATCTTCTCCCAAGGTGAGGAGCTCTTCGAGCTCCACCTTCCATGCTTGGTAATTTTCAGCGTCACTCTACCACTGCTCAATGAGTGTTTCTACCTAATGAATAAATTTCATGGCCGTGCATAAGTCCGGGAGAGTGGACGCTAGGAAACGCCAGGTGTTTCCTATCTAGAGGGCGACCCATTTATCTACTACTTGGGCCTTCTTTTTCATTACTAGCAGGGAGTCTATGTCACTCTGCGGTAATTATTCTGATGTGGAGGTCTCTGGAGGGGCAGCATTGATGGGTCTGGCCAGCTCAGTAAGTAATCCCATAAGGTTTGCATTCTTTTCTTTTTCAGCCTTGAGCCTCTGGGCCTCCTTTTCGTATCGGGCCTCTACTGCCCTTGCTGCCTCCTTAAGCAAGTCTACCTCACCTTGCTTTCCTCTTTTTCCCAGGGACACCTCTGCAACATTATAATCCATGAGATCTACAGTTGCCTCATCGGCGTCTAGGGGAGGTGTTGCCACAACGACAACTGTTTCTCTACCCGGCCCAGTTTAAAGAGTATGAACTGTTTGGGCTTTCTTTGCTTTTGGCGGGGCCTGTACTTGGGCCATCATCTCGGCCAGGGAGAGAGGAATCACTGGAGCAGACTGAGCTTTTCTTTTCCTACTTTCCACTAGCCACTGAGGTGGGAGAGGTGGCCTTCCTACCAGAGTTTGTTCTCCTGATTCTCTCCTAGTATCCGGTGGTATTTTCTCTTCAGCGATGTGGATCTCATCCGTTCCTCTCCCAGCCTCAACTTCTTCTGCAGCAACATCCTTTTCAACCTCCCTCTCCTCAGCCTGGTCCTGTATGTCAATCGCTGGATCTAGACCCTGGTAGGCTTCCTCAGGGATTTCTTCTTCAAGCTGCTCTTATTCTTCTTGTTCTTCTTCTGCCAGGATTTCTTCCTCTGTTGGCATTAGGGGAGGTATCAGGCCGAGATTCAGAGTTTGGGCCGCTGTGATAACCTGCCTGAAGGTTGCCCTCGGGAGTGGCCCCTGGAACGTGGTGGCTGGGGTTACGATTATTCTTGAAGGTCTGGTTCCCCCAGCGGATGCCATTTGTTCGCTTGGCTTTAGTTGGTCCACTCCTGGACCTTACATCTCTTGAGCCCCAGAGATAATCTCTAGCTCTGGCTCCTTTTCTCCTACCTGCTGTTCTTGTGCAGGATCTTGTTCTGCCTCTTCTATCTCCGTGGCCTCTTGTTCTTTCCCCGGGACTTCTACCCCTACTTGCATATCATCCCCCTGTAAGTTACCAAACTCATCAGCTGAAAATACATCAAATTCTTCTTCTTGAGGGAGACTGGCCGGGACCTCTGCAGGTTCTGCTTCTTTCTCCGGTTCCGGGGAACTGGAAGAAAGGATCTCTATTTCCCAGGGGAGGGATGTCTCTGGAACTGGTACTAGCTCTGCTTTGACCTACTTGATGTGCTTCCTCTTCCTCTGGGTAACCAAAGGTGGCCCAACATTGGCTATTGCCGCTGCTTCCATGGGATCCACTCCTGTTGCCTTTATCATTAGGGCTGCCAACGATGGGGAGGAAGGGGGACGAATTGGTCCGGCCATGAGCGGGGGAGTGGTTACCCTTGTTATTAACTGTTCCCTCATCTGCTGGGAGTTTTCCACAGATTGATTGATCTATTCTTGTATAGGGACTTCTTGCGCGGAGGGGGTTGTAGCTATTCTCTTTCCTTTGTCTGCGCCCTGCCAAGAAGTCCCGGCCCCCGGGGTCAATCTTGGTACCGGCTGTAATGCTAATTTTGGCACCGATAGGGAAGCTTGACACATGCTCCTGGGGCACACCCCTTTGAAATAGGCATGACTTCACTCGACCACCTCCCAAGTGAAGTCCTCAATCGTGGGCCCCTCCTAGGTGGCCCAATCCTTTGCCGGCAGTGCCATTTTATCGATCCCCTTTTCTTTGTATTGGCGATCTATGGTGGGGGCAGCGTCTGAGAAGCCCGCCGAGAATCTTTGGAGCTTCAGTTCTTGCATCATTTCAACTGTCATTCTAACATAGTGCCTGCTCCGCACATCCACGTCATCCTGGCAATCAGCCCAGAAGTCTTCCATGTGTATATGATGGGGCTCTGAAGCCCGGGGCAGTGCTGTTGCAATTTTTCCATGCGGATCAAAATTTCTCCACGCCAGATAAAAATCTTGCAAGTTATAACTCTTCAGCTCATTGTCTGCCTCCTTCGCGGTGGCCAGACTGCATGTGTAGTTCCCACAGGTAATTGGGAACGGGACGTTGGGGACCTTCTTGAGGGCCAAGAAGGCGTGCAGCTCCATTATTTGCCGGCAGTATTCCAACAGCACGATCTTGTCCCCACAATGCTTGGGCAATAAGTAGGGTTTCCTAGAGAAGTCGGCGACCCTAATGTATGTATGCTACTAGAACTGGATATAGTAGTGTCCATAACTACTGACATAACTTCATCGCCTCAGTAGATAGGTGGTATCCAACATTCTGGGCGGGTGTGAGCAGGTGGTAGTAAATGAATGAATTATTTACCTGGCAGAAACTGGGGAAGCTGGCCTCCCATTGAATCTGTGGGAAATGGTCCCATGATGCTTTTTGTCCCAGGCCAATCCTGAGAACGCCATCTGTAAGTAGGCCATTGGAGTGGGGCCTCTGTTGGGCCAAGGCCCAGAAAACATAAGAAGACATGTAGAACTTCTTCTTCTAGTTTAACTACTGGAACTGGGAGTCGACATGATTAGAGATTATTGTCGCCCAGTCGAAGAATTCTACCTTGGTGGAGATTTCGAGGAGGAAATAGTACATCCATTTGGAAAACTCCTGTGCGGAAGGTTTCCCAAATACCCGAGCTAATGCTATTATCCCCATTTGGATGCTCTCCTTGAATTCAGAGCAGGGGATATCTATCTTCATTCTCTTTGGGTCCCTCTTCGGGGCCTTGAGGCAATGGGTATTCATGTATTCCTGGGTGGCATCCTCCAGTTGTGTAAACTATTTCAAGGCGTCAGTCTTTGTAACCACCGTGGCTCTATCAAATTGTGGGATACCCAGGCCTGCCTGGAATGTGACTGGGTCGAGGACACCAGTGGAGTGGGGTATCCTGTGGGTTCTGTAGCTGCGAGCATAACGGCCCAGACAGAAGAGTTGTAGTTGGCAGCCAGTGTTAAGGTAAGCTCCGGAGATTGCATGGAGCATGGGAAGCAAGCTGCCCGGAGGATTCTGGAACCCCCGACGTTGATTGCAAGTTGGTCTCCAGCCTGTCGCTGGATGTGCATTACCTTCACCAGGGCCTGCATTTCTGCCCAGGTTCCGACACTGGTGTTGGTCATTAGCTTTACCTTGGACTCAATCTTTGAGCCCATGATGCCATTATCCTGTACATACTTCATGGTGAGGGGAAGTTTTTCCAGGGCTTTCTCCATCTTTGACTTTGCTGCTGCCTTGGTTTCTGTTGCAGTTGGTAATTCCGGGCTTCCAGGAGGAGATGATGCAGACACTTCAGACATGTTTGGAAGATAACTCTGGGAACCTGCGAGACAAAGTGACTGTCAGAACATGTTTATCAAAGTAATCATTCCAGGGTCCGGGGAATTTTACCACCGTGGTGTTTGCCTTCCTGAAAAGTTAGTATTATGCAAAGATGCCCGAAAAGCAAAACATGATAAACAAGATTTTATTAAACATCCAGGTCCGGGGGATTTTATCACACTTGGTGAAGACACAGGATGGATGGGGGGGGGTAAGAGACCCAGGGCCTGGAGAAATGACCGTTAGCAAAGATGTATAAAAAGGCAATTCGTCGAACCCACGTGGACGCCACGTGCGTTAGCATTAAATGGGTGCGATAGCGATGACGGCGGATCCAACTGTCTGAACATGCGAAAAGGGAAAGACACTTGGCTAGAATTGATTGCGCACATGGGACGTAAATGTGTTTCTGATAGACTTTATGGAGGAAAGAGAAAATTGCCTGTTTGAAACCGGCGGGGAGCCGAGTTTCAAACATGTGGTTTTCTGCCTCGAAGCAAGTTCAAAGGCAGAAAACCAGAAATGGGGGTGACTCGACCAGCTAGCCAAGCCACCTGGAAGGATATACATAGAGCTGAGGGATATATACATAGACTATTTACAACTATATACATATATACATGAATATACAATGCGGGATGATGCCCGCAGGAAAACCAAACAAGACAGAAACTTATCTACAACTATCTATAGCTATTTACACTATTTACAGAAATAACCTCTGCGCAGAGGACAGACAACCCTCTAGCAGAGCCGACCCACCAACGGGTGGAAAAACTAGAAGACAATGGACCAAACAAGATAGAAAAATAAAACAAAACCAGGCAAACGAAAGCAAAATGAAAACCAAAGAAAGCCAGAGAGAGGGGAAAATAGGAACACCAACCTGAGAACGCAGAAGGCGGAGAAAAGAAAGGGTTACTGCGGGAGCTCTACAATAGCTTGGGTTTTCAATCGGTCAGAAGTACCACCACGAAGCACTTGCACTTGCCTGAGAATGACTGAAAATCGTTAAGCGTTGATTATCATAAACTTCCTGCAAATGCTCTGTTAATCACTTCTAAAATTGCTCTTTAATTCGCTCTAAGTGCTTGAAGGTTTTAATCGCGGTAAACGTGAAAATGATAGATGAAATTTATTTATACCCTCAGCAAAAGGCAATCCTCCTCCTTCCGGAAAACTCTGGACAGGAAAAAACCTCCGGACCCCGGGCCCAAGGACTCCTCGTGATGATATCCCTAAGAACATCACGACGAAGAATCCCGGAGTCTGGAATCCGGTTCCCAACAAAAGGCAACCTCTGAGACCAGAGTCCCAAAGATGAAAAAAAAACAAACAAGACACAACACCGGGGAAGAAAACCCCAGAGAAAGAAGACAAAAAGGGAAAGAAAGACAAGGCAAGGCCGCAAGCAAAAACAAAAAGGGGGACCCAACATTTTGCACACAAAATGTAGGGACAGGGATGCAGGGCATAACAACCTCTTTATAAATTTTTTTAGATCAAGTGAACCTCCCAAAATAAGGGGCAAGTCTAGTCAACCCTACACTCTAGGTCACCCCATATAGACAATTTGGGCTAAAAATTGGTGTGCAGGTTAGCTACTATGTCTATTTCTCCGATCTGGTTTCAAAATTTGTGTATTGGTATATTTTCTACTTACATATATCAATTAACCTCATTTCATCCTATCTCATCCATTTTATTTCATTTTTTCATTCCAAACTACATCAATCAATCAGTCCATTCTTAGTGAAGGAGAAACTCTTACACCCATTTAGTGCTTGAACCTTGTTAATACTAATAGGTACTTTCTCCTTCCTAATGTAACAAAAGAGAGATTAAATTTGGGGTGTGGGCTTCCTAGCTTGATTTTCCATCCTAATGAACTCTACCCCATTCATCATCAAATTCCCCTAATCATTTTTCTTTAATTAAGAAACATAATCCTTAATTTTACCACAACCAACTGTATTTAAATATGAATTATCATCCAAGTACACCTTACCTCCAATAAATTATTCATATTTAGAAAACCAATGTTTATTAGAGTTCATATGAAAAGAGGCACTTGAGTTGATTAACCATGCATCCTTACATGCATGAGTAGCCAAAGATGCAATCAATACATCACTATCTTCCTTCTCAGACTCAGAATCAAGAATCAAATCTATTCTTTTTCTTCTCCTTTTCTTCTTTTTATTTATGACAAATATGTCCAGGGTTGCCACAAGTATAGCTAATATCTTTGGACTTTCCAAGATATTTTGATACACCCTAGATTTATATTTATTACACTTCTCATTCTTCTTTCCTTTTTCCTTAGGTATTTTGAAAACAACTGGAACCTCCTTGGAACTGATGAATGCCTTCCTCCTCATCTCTTTAGAAATAAAATAATCCATGACACCTCAAGTCTTCAAAATAAAAAAAAAGTACTACTAATGACCATAAGAAGAGAATCATGTGAATTAGGATAAAGACATATCAAGATCTGAAATTTCTCCTCCTCATCTATCTTGAAACCAATTGATTTCAATTGAGACACCAACATATTGAATTCTTCTAGGTGGTCTATAATTTTTCCACCATCCTCCATTCTCAAGGAATATAGTTTCTTCCTCAAGAAAATATTATTTAGTAAATATTTGGTTTGATAAATCCCACCAAACTTCTTCCATAATTTATTACAAAGGTCTCTTCATAGACATTGATTAGAGAAGATCCTTCTAGGTACAATCTAATTATACCCTTGTCCTTGTGGTCTATAACTGTTGGAAATATATTGTAGGCTAGGTGACTGAGAGGGGGGGGTGAATTAGAAACCAATAGAACTTCTTCACTTTTATCCTTTATTAGATTGTCTAATCTAATTGCATGCATGGAACAGAAAAAAAATAAACATTCATAGCAATTGACACAATATTTGGTTACCCAGAAATCTTCCAAATAGAAAGTAAAACTTGGGTGGGGATGGTACCCACAATATTTAGAACTGTAGTAATAAAATTGGTCGGTTAAGGCTTACAATTGACCACTTCTGACGGCCTCCCCTATTAGGAGCAATGAGGACTGTTAGGTCCACCTTGTGAAAGGATTTATACAATACAGTTAATTATGCACTCTGTTAGGAGATTTGTGAAGGACTGTTAAATCCACCCTGTTAAAGTATTTTGAATAAAACACCTGTTAGGATGAACTAGTGAATGATCTTCTATGCAAATTTGATTGCTGAATAAGATCATTTGAAGTAATACTGATCACTTGAATGTGATAGATGAGTCTTTGTTGTTCCTTTATACTACTGTAGCCTTCTAATCAATCTGCCACTTCATATTTGCATCTATAATTGATTCATATATCGATACTCTTATTACCTCATTTGGATAAACAAAGTATCTTACATAAATACATTATCTAATTCGATTACTCCACAAGTTAGCTACTTTCATATTAAATAATATCAAACAATATGTACTAAGTCAGCCCAATGTTGATACTCGGGTCCATTAATCCACTCGGGTGATATACTAACACTCGGGTGATATAGTGAACTAGCAGCTTTGGCACTTGGTTGACACTCGGTGCTTGGCCCATATTGACCACTCAGAGTTGGTATGCAACTCGGGTAACACTGGTGACTCGGGTGATACTATTTTGAACTAACTGCTCGGTCGACATTGCAACTGCTTAGCTCAGGTAACACTTCAAGCTACTGGCTCAGTCAACACTATAACTATATGAATGACTAAGTGTTTTGGCTCTAATTGACAACATGTCTTTCCATAAGGTCTACAACCTCCCCCTTTGGCATTAGTGACAAAAACACTTATCATACCAAAAACTTAGATCAAACTGTTAAGTCAAAACTCCCCCTTTCCATGTGCTTGGGTACTTACTCAGTTTTGACTACTGCTCTATTTTTTATTTTCCAAAATTGTTTTTATAGCTGAATTTATGTACATGTATTTCTTCATATATATACATATATATCCTATCTTTCCCCCTTGTTTTTGACACAAATGCCAAAAATCATATCTACAAGGTAATACCAAGATATGAAAGGAAATCACTATGTACCTTCAAAATTTGAGCCAAAGTCTTGTCTTAATTGTCTTGAAACACCTTCAGGATGTGCAACTTAATCTAAATTTCTACAGAAAACTCCATCATAAGCTTTGCAACTAAAAAATTGTTATCATGGATGAGTGTCTTTGCATGAGAAATATGTTGTTGCATGACATCCATATGAGGAAGGAGTTGGCTCTGTATAGCTGATAGGGATTCCTTTGTTATTCCTTCTTCCCTCAGTAGCTCTGCCTACCGATTAGTCAAATACTTGATCTTTAAAAAATGTGCTAAACTTCAAGTGCCAACTCGCTTGCACTTGCCTTCAAATCATTGTCAATCTTTGTCAGCTTGTTCTTTATTTCCATGGTAAAGTTAGAAGTGTCACTCAACTTTACAAATAAAGCCACACAATTATTCACAGTGGTTTCTAGAGAACTAATGATATTGATTAGCTTCACTTGATCTATTGGAATCTTACCTACAACATTCTCTAGAACCTTATTCTCAAATTTTATTTCTACCTTCTGCAGTAATTTCTCTTGACCACTAAGATCTATTTTAAACTTGTGAACTATATCAACAAGTTGGTCCATTATAGAGTCTTTCTTATTGACTTCAATCTCTAGTGAATCAAGGGATATAGCTTTGATCTCCTCTAGCACTTTGTTCCTTTTCTTCTCAACTCAGAGATTCTATTGTTTTTCTCTTTTCTTCCATAGCTCCCCAAGAATATCCATTTGCTTAGCTGTCAGGCTAGAAAGATCCCAATTAGGAATCACAATGTCTTCCTCTAGGTCAACCTCGTTATTAATTGTTACCTTTTCTTTACCTTTGACCTTGGGATTAGGTGAAGGAATGATTTCCTTATCTTTTCCATCCTCATCCTTGTCCTCAATGTTCAGCTGAAGTAGGTCATTAACTTTTAATGCACCAACTGTAGAATCGATACTAATTGTTGAAATATTCACAGTGTCCTTCTGTAACTTAGTCTAGCTTGGCCCAGTAGTAGGTAGAGCCTGATGCTTGGTTCCTACTAAAATTGATGTAGACTCTGTGATCTTTTCCTTTCTCAGAGATAAGATACTTTGAATAGGTGATTGGGGCAAGGATGCCATCACTTCTACTGCTATCTGTTCTGCATTAGATTCTTCAATGGTCTGTACCTCAGGTAATTCTTCATCTTTAATCTGTACATGAGGGTTTGTACTCTATTCCTTTGTCTTATCATCTCCCTTGTCATCAAAAATTTACTTCCACACCTTTGTTACGGTCTGCACAAAATCCTCTATTTTCTTGCTCAAGATTTGAAAAGCCCTAAACCTTGGAGTGTGATTACTCTCATATTTAGACATAGCATCTTTTACCTCTTTATTAGTCATAGTAGGCATGAATTGATTCAAGATTTGTTTCTTGATGTCCTTTTCAATCTGAACTACATTGTTCCAGTGAATGGTGATTGCCTTGAGAAGGTCTTTAGTCATATGGATTTTCAATTCAAATGGATCATACTTCCATCTTTCCATCTTCTCTACTAATGCATCCTCAATCATCTTCTACTCATCATTGGTTCTGGAAGCATACTTCAATGATTTGAGAGATCCCATACCACTACCTCCTATCAATTCTTCAACCTTCTTCTCAAAATTAAGTGGTGGCTTCTTGAATGTAACTGTATCTTCTTCTTCATCTTCTTTAGGCAATATCAATTTTATTCTAGATCTTCTGGGTTTGTTTGCAATGAAAACAAGGGTAGAGGCCTTAGGCCTTTTCTTAGGGGCTTGCCTCTTCTTCTTAGGAGGCTCTACTTCTACCTATACCTCTTCTTTCTTGGGTTCTTCTTCTTCTACCTTTATGTCACCCTCTTTTCTTTCAGTGATTGAAGGAGGAGAGTCTGATGACTTTCCATATTTCTTTTCAAACTTCTCAATTCTCTTCCTTCCTCTCTTAAATATTTTAGGAATCTCAATTTCCAATGATATTCTTCCCTTATCTTCTTCATAAGTACCGAAATATGGTGCTTTAGGATCAACATGCTCATTTACAAGAGCTTCAATAATATCTCTAGTGTCATCAATGTTAACATCATATGCAAGAGGTTTCACCCATGCAACCCTAGGCTTGACTGCTTGAATGTATACTTTGTCACAATCAAATAAGAAGCATATATCATTGTTATAGTTTTCTACCAATTGTTTGGGAATTCTAAATCTATTCTGCATTTTCTCTCTGAAACTTTCAAAGTAAGCATCCACGATTCTTTCAAAATTATCTCCCAATTATCCTATAAACTCATTTATTTGATAAATTATAGGCCTGTCCTTCTTCCATACAATTGTGCCTTTTGAAGGAAAAAAATTTGAACATAAAAGAATATGCAGACTGAGAGTGAACCAAACTTACACGGATTGGTCTTAGATTCCCAGATGCTCTCCATGTTTTTTCTCAGTTGGATGAGCTGCAACTTGGCTAGGTCGAATGATAGATTGTTCTTCACTACTTTGTGTGCCAAGTCCAAAGCCTCACATGGAACACTGTTTGGTTAGCATGAACTGTATATCTTATGTGAAATCACATGACTTCTTAACTTTAGCTCCATGTCAGTGACTCCATTCAACTTCATGCCTCTTCCATACCACTCAACAAGAGTCTTCTTGGCTAGGTCATCTCAGGGTAGGGTTTTGGTTTCTTAAGGTTTGATGAGCATTGGGTACCTTGTCACTCAATGTACCATCATCTTAGTTATCTTCACAGGTTGGTCCAACCAGAGATGCATGCCATGAACATGGTTCAGAATAAACCTAATACACTTTATCTAGAAATTCTTTGGTATATGCAAGATATGGGTTAAACCCTTGACTTCAAGGTGCTTGTGTTCTGGCTTCAGGTTTACACCCACACAAGGTGCCTCTATGCTTAATTCATATCTAATGTGCTTAGCTATTGAATGGTGAAATGATAAAAATATCGAATGTCGTGAATCAATAGTACCTTGGGAGGAATTTGGGAATGGGCTGCCATTGGATCTATCTCCTCTGCAATCGTTGGATGAAGTTTGAAATTTGAGGGTTCGCAGATAGCATTCCTCTCTAACATCTCAGATCCCCTCTTAATATTACTACTTAATAGACACCATAATTCTTGGAGGATTGATGAAACTTTGCTGCTACTAAAACTTTCAAACACAAATTCGCTCTAAAGTCGCTAAAAGCTCTTAATCACTTTGCAAACTGTAAACAATAACCCTTCAATTTCACCATTTATGAAAAATTTCACCATAATATTTTCATTAATTTCTCCATACATAGTAGATTTCATATCTCGGGTAGTTCTCTCATGCTTACTCGGAAGCTCGGTGAAAACTAACTTCCCATCTTTGAAACCATATAACTTGACTTAACTTGGCTAAGCTTGAGTAACTTGATTATAATCATAATGTATCCCAATTCATCAATATGTAGATTTGGACTTGCTAGCATATCTGGAACTAATGTATGATGGCTTGTATGCACAGTTCTATTTTTCTCCTTGCATCTTTATTTGGAGATGATGGATCCACCCAATTCACTATTTTGGGTGTCATTTGATCCTTCATTGTTTTGGTCTGAATTATCAAGAGAATTCCTTACCCACAGTTGACTCATCTGAGTTTTGATTTCAGAAAATTTTGCTTTTCCTTTCTCAAAACTAGTATACACTTTTTCTCTATTCATAGAATTCTTGCTTATATGACCGAGTTATTTACACACATAACATCTCTTAGTAGGATTCCTTTTTCTAAGATGAGTCTTTGCACAATTTGCACCAATGTGCCCATAGTCACCACAATGACAACATCTTCTCCACATGTTGTAATCCCAACCAAAAATTTCTTTAGCTAATTGTTATGTAGGGTTCCATTTCTTAGTTCTGCACTCGGAAGACTTATGACCTTGTTTGTTACAATTGAAACATTTTCCTTCAAACTTAGGTTTCTCCGTGCATTCACTTTCCATGTGTGCATGTTTGTTGCACCTATAGCATTTACCATTAAACTTTGACTTTATATTTCTCCAAAAATTATTTGGTGTATGCCCTATCTTATCACAATGATTACAAGTAGGTTTGTTGTTCTTTTGAGCTCATTTATGTGAGGATTCACCTTGTTTAGTATAACCTAATCCAGTCTATCCATGATGTCTGAATTTATTTTTCTCTGTCAACTGATCCACGCTTACTTGTGAATTCATCATACTCTCATTGGTTTTATTTTTAGTATTGAGATCATTTTGCAGTCTTACATTTTCAGTCCTTAGATTGATAACTTCCAGATTTGAACTATTGAGTTGATTTATCATATCTTCTTGCTAAAGTGAAAAATGATAGATTTCATTTTATTTTTCCTCTAATCTTGTAATTAGTGATATTTTGTCTCCTTGTGCCATTTCTCTATCATTTTCTTCTTGGTTCTTTTGTTCCATGACTTCACATATTCTGACTGAATGAATTTCTTGTTCTCTCTTCAAATTTATGACTTCTTCATGTAAATTGAGATTCTTTGCAAGTAGGTCTTCAATGGCTGCATCAAATTCTTCAAAACTTCTTTCTTTGCATAAATATTCAATCCTTTCTTCTATGTAACCTTTTTCATTCATTTGTACTGCTAATTCTTTTCTTCTTTTTAGGGAATGAGAGAGTTGCTCCTTGAGTTTTCTGATTTGATCCATGGCCACTTCTAGATCTATCTTTTCATTTTCAATGGCTTTCTCCAGTCTGTATATTTCCATTCCCTCTGATCTTTTCTCAAGTTGTGAAACTTCTGATAAGAGAACCTTTACTCTAATACCAATTATTGGAAATATATTGTAGGCTAGGTGACTGAGAGGGGGGGTGAATTGGGAACCAATAGAAATTCTTCACTTTTATCCTTTATTAGATTGTCTAATCTAATTGCATGCATGGAACAAAAAAGTAATAAACATTCATAGCAATTGACACAATATTTGTTAGTAATAACTGAGAGGGGGGGGTGAATAAGTGGCCTCAAAATTTATCATTTTAAAATTCAATCCACCAATTAATACACCTCAAATTATTAATTCCCTACAAGATTATGCCTTTAAAATACTTGAAATAAATAACTGTCTATCGGTTTACCTTGTCTGTCCTTCTTCTCCTTGATAACCGATAAGCAGTAAAACTTATTTACCAATACTCAGTAAATATATAGAGTATACCAGTCAATCCATAAATGCATATATGAAATGTAAAACACTAAAGTAATAAACCATACACACATAACACAAGGATTTTAATGTGGAAACCCTGTTAAGGGAAAAACCACTGGGACCGGTACCCCAAATTTTCACTCTTCTGAAGTGAGCCCT
>MU228531.1:2002125-2013508 GCA_018584345.1 Thuja plicata | reverse complement strand
GTGGCCTCAAAAATTTATCCTTTTAAACTTCAATCCACCGATTAATACACCTCAGATTATTAAGTCCCTACAAGATGTATGCCTTTGAAATACTTGAAATAAATAACTGTCTATCAGTTTACCTTGTTTGTCCTTCTTCTCCTTGATAACCGATAAGCAGTCAAACTTATTTACCAATACTCAGTAAATATGCAGAGTATACCAGTCAATCCATAAATGCATATATGAAATGTAAAACACTAAAGTAATAAACCATACACACATAACACAAGGATTTTAATGTGGAAACCCTATTAAGGGAAAAACCACTGGGACCGGTACCCCAAATCTTTACTCTTCTGAAGTGATTCCTGTTAGGATCCAACCCTGTTAAAGGTTACAAACACACTATTAAGTGTGACCTTGTTAGAGGATTTTTATACATAGATTGTCACTAAGTATCTGGCATCTATGCTACCATCCTTGAATCAGTCTCATGACTGTCAATAGGCTTTATGCTAATCTTACTACCATCCTTGAATCAGCCTCCTTCTTATACTGTCAATAGGCTTTAGGTAAGATCGATGCTACTATCATGAGTTAACCTTCTGGTAATTTGTTAGGATATACCTCAATTACAAAACACTGTTAAGTCCTGCTCTATTAAGAGACTTAATGCTTCAATGGTTAAACTGAAACACAATGACCTGTTTCTAATGCAACTTTGAATTGCAGATATTCAAATCTATTTACATACAATACCTTTCTAATCAATGTATCAATTCTATTCATTTTTTCTTCATTCTTTTTGCTCTGTGATGTTGTGCTTCACTGTGTGTCGGTGTCTACATAATTCTTTAGCTCTCCCTTAGCTTGATTGATCAAGACTACATGAATTTTAACCTTCATTAGTTTCTCTTCAGTATCTTCTCTTACTTCACTCCCCCGTGTATCTGAGTGCTTGTTTAAAATGAATTAAACTTTTCTCTTATATAGACATGATATTCCTTAATTCTTGGTTCTTGATTCTTGATTCTTGGTGTGAAAAACAATCCAGCCAAATTGATTTACGGCTTTAACTCCTGATTTATCTCGTAGTTATCTTCTTGCCAGCTGTATAAATCAATTTCTTAACTGTAGTTGAATAAAACAAATCAAACAACCAGTTAAGTCTATCCTTAAGCTCTACTAGCTAGATATTTTGTCATTTTCTGATCTCTCTTTTCTGTCGGTCAATTCTGCAGTTCGTCACTGGTGACAACTGCCAGTTCCGTCAGTACAACTTTAGTTAGCTTCAGGATCTCAGTCTGTTGGGCATCATTGGATCTTTCTTGTCATTAAACACTATCATCTACTCATTGGGTATCACTATGAATTTATCTTTGTCTTTACCGATGGTGTGCACTCTGTCGGTGTAGTCTGTCACTTAGTGAATGCTTGATTTTCATGCATTGCTGAAGGCATAACCTCTATTCCATTGATTCTCTGAAGTCTTTGGCATTATGTATATGACCATATAGATGATATCAAGTTGACATCAATGAAAATACAAATCATTAACTAATTTAAATTTCTTTCATCATCTTCAACTTAACATTATCAAGCATTCAATCAGTTACATGTCATCAATATTTGGTTACCCAGAAAACTTCCAAAAAGAAAGTAAAACCGGGGTGGGGATGGTACCCACAAGATTTAGAACTACAATAATAAATTTGGCTGGTTAAGGCTTACAATTGACCACTTCTAATGGTCTACTCTCTTAGGAGCAATAAGGATTGTTGGGTCCACCTTGTGAAAAGATTTATACAATATAGTTAAGTAATCACTATGTTAGAGATTTGTGGAGGACTATTAAATCAACCCTGTCAAAGGATTTTGACTGATACACCTGTTATGATGAACCAGTAAATGATTTTCTATGAAACTTTGATTGTTGAATAAGATCCTTTGAAGTAATACTGATCACCTTAATGTGATAGATGAGTCTTTGTTGTTCCTTTATACTTTTGTAGCCTTCTAATCAATCTACCACTTCATATTCACATATGTAATTGATTCATATATCCATTATGTTACTGTCTCATTTGGATAAACAAAGTATCTTACATATATACCTTATCCAATTCAATTACTCCACAAGTCAGCTACAATCATATTAAATAATATCAAACAATATGTACTAAGTTGGCCCAATGTTGATACTCGGGTCCAGTAATCCACTCGGGTGATATACTGACACTCGGGTGACACAATGAACTAGCAACTCTGACACTTGGTTGACACTGGGTGCTCGGGCCATATTGACCACTTGGAGTTGGTATGCAACTCAGGTAACAGTGGTGACTTGGGTTATACTTTTTTGAACTAACTACTCGGTCGATAATGCAACTGCTTAGCTTTGGTAACACTTCAAGTTGTTGGCTCAATCAACACTGTAACCATATGAATGACTATGTGTTTTGGCACTCATTTACAAAATTTCTTTCCATAAGGTCTACAATAACATCATATTTAGTAGCCTCATCCATATTTGTAGGTCTTATGAAGTTATCATCAACAACATCCCATAGATATCCATCTTAAACATCTACATTTCAGAATTATTTCCAAAAAATTAATCCACCTTTATTCTCCCTAAGAAAATTGGCATCTTAAAATTCCTACAAAAATATTACAAAGTATTTTCAATACAAACTCTCACTCGATTCTATATTAGTTCAAAGAACCCAAAAATACATATTTGAAACTAAAGGTGATCATGCTCTGATACCACTTGAAATGAAATTAAGGTAGCATAACAACTTCCTACACTAACCATGAGATATGTAAAGATTTATTAGATCTTTACAAGATTTATAAAAAATTAACAAAAATAAATATAAATAGCATGCACACCACAACATATTGATTTATGTAAGGAAACCCCTTTCGGGAGAAAAACCCACACTCCAAAAGCCACATAATATATTATTTAGAAATCAACAAAAACTTAAAATATACTTGTAGAGTAATTTTTTCATAGGAGTATCACCAAATAAAGATCCAAAGGTACTTAATATCTAACAAAATCTTACATAATCCCTCTATCTTACACATTTAATATATAGGAGATACAATACATGAAATCACCAAACAATATTATACAACCATGGCTTAAAATCGCTTGAAAAGTGACACCTATGTTCTGTCCAACCTAAGATTCCCTATGATGCTTCAATACCCACATAAACATATGTAAATCCATTTTACATCTTATTTATGTGTTCAACACATTTTTATATTTCTTATTTCAAGAGACCCAATTTTTAGAGGTCATAACTTTTGAAATAGGTTTCCAAATGATGACTCGTTGAAGCACCATAAATCTTGGGACATGCTCTATAAAGATATAGCTAGCTAAATTTATTATATAATTTTTTTTGGCAATTTAGGAACTTCTAAAGCCTACAAATTTTAATTCAAAAAATTTCTTTGGTAACTTAAAAAATGGAAACCTTAATATCTTCAAAACTAGACAAGATCTTGCAATAAACATTTACCAACATGATTATCTAGCCCATCCGAACCTTTTAAGGAAATTTTATGAAAATTCTGTTTTCAAATATAAATTTACTATAAATATTAACCACACATAAAAGAATTTTTGGGATACATTTTCCTAACCTCTTTATCATCCACAAGAACTTTTTTGTTAATCAACAGATGGAGATGATGAAGACCGGGTGATAATAGGTATACATGTTTGTAGAAATGGTTAGATTAGTTGTTATTTTTTCATTGATGTCAAGCAATTGATTAATTATTTATATTGAGTTACCATTTCATAAGAAGGAAAAGTTAAATGGGTGACAAATACATATCAAAAAATGATGAAGTAATGTTGATATAGTTGTTTGCTAGTATATATTTGATGTTATCAAGTCAGTACATTTGATTGATCTAGTCAGAGTTTGAAAAGAGTTAGGTTATGACTAAAAGAGTTACTCTACTGAGCTAGACATAGTCAGTTAGTATAGAGTTATGTTATTTGGTTTCAGTTACCGAACACCGAGAATGAGTTAGGCACTGAGAAGTGAACGAAGATAGTTACCGAGTTGCAAGGCAAGTTACCGAGTACAGGATATTAATTTAGAATGATGATAAGATCAAATTTAATACAAAACTATGGTGATCTGGATGTTGATAATGATTAAAGGAAGTTTGTTAGAAGATCTACGAGTGAGAAAATTTAATGAGAAGATCTAAGATGAAGATTAAGTGGTTAAACCTAATTATTAGAGTTCCAAGAAAAAGTTTAGGTTACGAGGTAAAAGTTAAACAGTTTACTGAGATGAGATTTGTGAAGAAGATGATCGAACGACTGAGAGAAAATAATGGAAAACCTAAGAAAGTAGATTAAGAGGAAAACAATTGTCTATATAAAGGATGAGAACTAATGAGAGAAGATTTTTTGGTGAGTTGAATTGAGAAGAAGAAGAAGCTGAAGAACATAAGTTATCGAGCAGAGAAAAGAAGCAAATAGTGTTAGAATAATGGAATGGTGTGTACTATGAGGGGAGGGGTGAATCAATACCCTTAAAACTTTTTATCAATTATCCTTTAGTAATATATTCTTTCATTATGACCATATATGCTTTTATACCTTATGCATGTAATATCAAATCATAAACTTAATTGCATGTAAACATTCATAGAAACATTCATGAAAAGTAGTTACACATGACACAAGAATTGGTAGTGCAGAAAATCCCTATTAGAAGGTAAAAACTGCGGTGGGGATGAAACCCACAAAGCCTCACTATCTGCAGAATGGAAGGTGTCGGTTAAGGCTACAAGTGTGATCACTTTTGATGATCTTACCATGTTAGGAGTAACATTTTAGACTGGTTAGGTCTACTCGGTTAAGAGATTTAACAACATTGTTAAGTATGCACTCAGTTAAGAGATTTACAATAAGACTGTTAAGTCCACCTTCTTAAAGGATTTCTTTTATTTTCTACAATTTTGAGAGAGTAGTCAAAAATAATTATTGACCTGATGGTATGCAATCTTGAATTTCTAAATACAGATCCTTTAAGTTCACAAGATATATGTATCATCTATAGTGATTGATTAATACATTTGTTCTGCTCGGTAGCCTTGAATCTTGTTCTTCATAACTGAATTATTTATTTTGTGTCCTTCTACATGAAACTCTCTATCTGATCCTTTATATTTCTGATACGGCTACAATCATCATTGTCTCATTGATTTCTACATCTATTTATACAGTATTGGTCTAATTAGGTTTCACACTTTACAATAAAAACTCTATGATCAAAGTTTTACAACTTGAACTTGATCTCCTAGTTTTCATGTTTACAATCAGTTAGAATGAGTAAAAAAATTACATATGATTTACTTGTTCCTCAAGTAATGGTTTTACAGCTAAGCATAAAGCTAATTATTAAACTAAATTTCTTTATCTAACGTGTATCTCAAATCCACTTTTCTCAGAAATAAAACTTTCTCTCGATAGACTGGTGCTTGGTGATGTCTTTGTAGACATACTTCCCTTGGGTTCCTTTGTGAACTATATGTCAGTGATAGTGCTTTCGGTGTTCGCTGCACTAAAATTTTTGGTGATCATTGCCCTTGTCTATTTTTGGTGTCCTCTACACTTGACTGTTTCAGTGTCCATTGTGCTTGACTGAATGCTGTCACTCGGTGATGATGTTAACCAACAGTCCAAAAAATGTTTCCTTGTATAGTAATGACAAATATGATCCTTTATGATTATCAATCTCCCCCTTTGGCATTAGTATCAAAAACTGATATGTGCAAAATTGAAATGTTTAGTATATACACCAAGTGTTTACCTTGTCAATTACTCCCCCTATGTGCATGCCTCGGTACCTATTTCTTCCTTTGATACATTTCTCCCTTATACATATATTTCCCTTTTTCAAATGTGTAAATATATATCCACATATATTTTCCCCCTTTACATATCATTTCCCCCTTTTTTTGTAAATAATGACAAAGGTGTAATACTTACAGCTTGTCAAGTATGTGGGAATGAGATTTTTGAATGTTTGCGATTATCTTCTCCCATTGTTCTTGGAGGTGCTCAAGGGTCATGTACTCCAAAGTGAGTCTAGCATGCATGTATTATATACTTTTGGTAATAGACATCTCTGGGGTGGCAATCAATTCTTTTTTCAAAGTCACGTGTTTTAACAACATGTGATATTTAGGAGTAACATAGCCTACAACTTGGTTACCTCATCTCTGATTTTTCTTGGTTGTTTTTCAAGTTCAAGTCTCAACCTTTTGGAATCTACAATCTTCTCATAATTTGAATGCACTTTCTTCGATTGTGAGACTCTGTGCACTAACCTTGAGATCTTCATCTATCTTTTCTATCTTTTCACTATGTTTGGTAGTGAAATTCTCTATTGTACACAACTTTTGAATTAAGTAAACTACTTTTGATATTATGGGTTCCATTGTAGTAACTAATTCAGAAAGTTTTACCTTATTTTCTGCCACTTCTTGGTTGATCTTCTCAGTTCACTTGTATTGACACTTCTACTCAGCACGTTCCTCAATGACCTTGTCTACATCTACATTCTGTGATGTAATGATGTCGATCAAAACTACTAATTGATCAAGTATTGGAGCATTTTGATCAATGTCGGTGTCAGGAACAATATGTAATAATATTTATTTTGTAATTTCTAGGATTTTTGAGTTCTTGTGCTCCTTTTTGAGCTTGTCCTGAATTTCCTTTCTTTTACAGAGTTCTCCATACTTGGTAAGTGACTCTGGATCCAATGTTCTAGGATCACAGTTTGGTATATCAATAATTTCATCTAATGTGACTAGAGCTTTGCTCTTATTCTTCTTCTTTGTAAGAGTAGTGGAAGAAGGATTATGAATTACCATTGCAAGTTCTTTTTCTTTCTCTATTTTCCTCGATGAATGTGTGGGAGGTGTGGCTCCTTTGTATTGCTTCTCGGTATTTACCTGTCGGTTGGTAGTAGACATCTCTACATTAACCTTGTCTTTTTCTATAGATTTTTTTCTTCTTCAGTGTCCTTGGTTGTGGCATCACTCGATGCTTCCTATCCACTTGTATCTTTTTTCTCTTCATCATCCTTATCCTCGGGTATGTTTGCATTAGGTTCAGGTGTATTCTCCTTTTCTTCTGAAATGATATTGATAGCTTGTATCAATAGAGGCATTTGACCTGGTATATTTACCTATGCAACATCCAGTGTTTCCTTTTCCTTTTCTTGCTCGGTGGTCACATTTACATATTCACCATTCTTTGGATCATCATCAAAATCAATCTTAGTTATGTCTTTGATTGCAACATCTGTTGTATCCCCTAATGATTGTAAAATCTGAGCTATGTCATCCATGGCCTTGCTTACCTCTGTAGTCAAATCTACTAGATTGACATCCTCGGTGTCATTTATAAAGATGTGCTCTAGAATCGGTGTAGCCTCCTTTTCCCCATAGTGAGGTTTCTCAGTAAGAGCCAGTTCCTGCTTGGGGTCATTTAAGATTTCATTCCAAGTCTCATCACTTTCTTTGTCAAGCTCTTCTAATCGACCCTCTAGTACTTTGTATGCTCTCATTTTAGCTGAAAATTTCTTTGAATGATCTTTCATTGTTTCATCAATCTCTTCAACTTTTGACTCAGGTGGCATGAGTGTAACTAGGGATATTTCCCTTATCTATTTCTCTATATGCAGTGCATAAGTCCACCTTGCCGATATTCTATCATTTAGCTCTTGTGGAATTTTCTTGTTGAATTGTATGGGTACATACTTGTATGCAACCATCACATTGATTATAGCTTCTTCTATCTTATTCTGATCTCTAAGAGACAAGGTTAGCCATTGTCTAAAATTTTGGTGTGATATGCTCCTGGTGTTGATGATTGATTGTGAAACTTCATCAACTATGTGAGGAACTTTGAGATTTTCTTTTTGAACTCCTTGTTCTTTCTCATCCTGCTCAGTATCTACCTTATCCTCTTTTCCTCAGATATATCTTCTTCTTTGTCTCGGTGCTGCTTTCCCAATTTGAGGCTTTCTCTTATAAGTCCTCACTATACCTTTCTTTACTAGTGGTGAATCTACATCTTTGGTAGTTTTACTCCTGGTTTTTGATGCAGCTATCACATTTGAAACCTTTTCCTTCTTGGCTGGTGGTGCATCTGAATAAGTAGATTCAGAATCACTCAATTTTTCATCTTCACTGATGGGTGACTGTCCCTCAGTGACATCTTGTTCTTATTCTTCATCATTTACTGATAGTTTCTTTTCAAGTGTTTTCACCATTTTTGTCTTCTTCTTGCCAATTTTATTCACCACTAAGCCAGTTTTAATTCTAGACTTGGCTTCTTCATAAGTTCCAAATCTGACCAATGATTTTTCCACTGCTTCATTTAGCAAGGCTTCAATAGCCTCTGTAGCTTGATCAATGTTGATCTCATAATCTAGTGGTGGTAACCATGTTGTCCTCGATATAGCTGGTTTGATCAAAAAGGTATTGGTGTCCACTATGAAACATATATCATCTTTATATTGTTCAACACATTGTGTAGGTATCCTCATTCTCTTCTCCATTCTTTCCTTGAAGGCAGTGAAGTATGCTTCCATTACTGATGTGAAATTATCCCCTAGTGACTTTATGAGTTCACTAATTTGTGCAGTTATCAGTCAGGTTGTGTCCTAATTGACATTACCAACAGATGGGAAGAAATTCTAAAAGTAGAAAAATGTGCACATGAGGAGTGAACTAAACTTACATGAATTAGATTTGGCTGACCTAATTTTCCTCATGTTCTCCTCCAATTGCTTTAGTAGAAGCTCAGATAAGTCCAGTTGTAGTCCCTTCTTTACAATCTTATAAGAAGTGTCAACTACTCTACAAGCTATGCTATTCAATCTGCTAGCTTGGTATATTTTGTACCCAAGTACACATGCACAAAACTTCATCTCTAGATTGGTGATAGAATTAACTTTCAAACCTCTTCCATCCCATACTACACCAGTTATCTTTTCTATCTTGGGTCGAGAAGGATGTTTGAGGGATTTAGCCTTGTCGGTTACTAGATAACCTATAACAACATGAATAACATCCTTAGTGATTGCTTTTGGTTCATCCAACCACATTTTCTATCATGTACTCTTCTAAGTACTATCCAAATCCACTCAGTTTTGAAGTCTTTTGGGAACATTAGGGTATTGGTTAACTCTTTCACCTATATGTGCTTATGTTCATCTTTTAGGTTTCCATCTGTGCAAAGCTTCTTGTAAGCTTCTTCAACCTCAAGATCTTTGATTTATGCAACCTTGCAATGGATGTATGCTCGAACATCTTCAACTAGCAAAACCCTAGGAGGTATACTTGATAATTCTCCTTGGTCTTCGTGTTGTGAAGAAACCTCAAGGAAAAATTTATAGTTAGGCTCTTCACAGGTTGTGTTCTTGATCAGATTGACCTTTTTGTCCCTCACATTCTTGATCTTTGACACTCGTGATGTTGTTTCCATTTTTGAATTTAGGGCTTTCTCCATAATGAACTGTGATCTTGGTAAGTCTTGGTACTTACGTGATCTTTGATGAAGATGTTGAAATCTATTTTTAATTGCCTTTGAATCTGCTATGAATCAATCTGCAAACTTTTCGCTTTTGGTCACTCTACTTTGCTCTGTTGTTTTCTCATTTTTTTCTTTGTGAGTGAATGAGCTCTTCAATGCCCTATTTATAGAAAATAACCTAATTGGTGCATTAAATTATTTAGCTAGCACTCGATAACAATGATACTCATGCATTATAACAACTTCATCCTCGGTGATAATACAACGCTCAGGGTAAGTGATAGCTTAGTTGGAATTTTCACATGTTCATTGACAGTGCTCGGTATTGTAGTGAAGACTTGATTATCTTTCATATGCTTACCAATGATGCTTGGTATGTATTAACCGATGGGACTGAATTCATAAATTTTTAACAAGTAATACCATGGTGCATCTCCATTCATGCTAATTTGGCATATTATCAATGAATATTAGAACTGATATAAAATATAGCTTTGTATAGTGCAGCTCCATACTTACTTGTTTTTCTTAGGTGGGGTTGGTGATATCACCAGATCCATTGGATGAGGTGTCACTAATTACAGTGCTTGGTCCAACATCATCTTTTCTTGAAGCTTTTCTCTAAATTTTATTTCTCATTCTCCTGATATCTTCAATGGTATTTCCATTGGCAAAAGTGCTTGTCTCTGTCACTCGGTCTTTGTAGTCTTTTCTTAGGTGACCGACCCTATGATAGTGTGAGCATGCCATTCCAGAGTTAGTCCAGCTTCTAGACATTCATATCCATTTCCTCATGCAATTTGTAGTTGTGTCCATATCTACCACATGCTGTGAAATCTTCCCATGTTTTGTAATCCCAAACATATGAGGTATCGATTCTTCTCAGTTGATAAGAATTTTCTTGTTCTTTAGGTTTCCATTCTTTCTTTTTCTTTTTCCTGTATTCAAGAGATGTGTGCCCATGCATTTTGCAAGTAGAACAATATTTTTCCATGTAGGATTCCTTATTTGGTTTGTTCACCTTAGATCTGCATTCATGTGTTTTGTGTCCATGCTTGTTACAATTATAACATTTACCTATGAATGTAAAATTGGATTTAGGAATACCTTTAGCTTTTCTCCTGCAAACATTTGAAGTGTGGCCTGGTTATCCATAGTGATTGCATGACTGCTTCTTTGGTCTTGGAGTTGTGTAGACATCTTTTTTATCATCTCGGTTTGATGATTCTCCGTGCTCAATATACCCTAAACAGGCATTGTTTTCGAGTCTCCTTTGCCCATTCATAAATTTATCTATTCTTTTTGTACTCTCCTCAGCTTTCTTGATCATATCATTATTATGTTTCTGAATCCTTACTTCATGCTTTAGTTTTTCATTTTCTTCTCTTAATTCACCAATAGCTTCCAATTTCCCATTGAGTTCTATGTTCACTCGGTTGGCTTCATGACTCATAAGAACTATTTTATTGGTGATCTCATGATGATGTTCAGTTAGTCTCTGGGTGATCCCACAAAACTGTGTCCCACTTTTTGGCCAACTTTGACACTGAAATGAACATTCTAAAAAAAAACTTCGCTTTTGAACATCTATTGTCATTAAACCATTAAGAATTTGAAGATTATGTAAACTAGTAAATTTTATCATTTTGTTTCTAGTTTATAAATATATATATATATTTTTAAATGGAATTTATTTGTATCCATTTTTCCTTCTCCTTCAAAAATTATTTTTGTGAAAAATCAGGATTTTTCAAGAGTGACACTCACTTTGATCAACATAACTTTTTTTATAAAACTGATAAG
>MU228531.1:1967469-1988064 GCA_018584345.1 Thuja plicata | reverse complement strand
ATTTATAGCAATTTCCCAAGGGTAGGGGGTAGAGTGAGTTGATCATGATCAAGCTTTGGTTGAGTAAAAATCTTTGAGGTGTTTTCAAATGGAGGGAAAGTTGGTTGGTTGTCCTCAAAGAAATTAGAAATTATATAACTCAATCATTTAATTAATTTAGCCATGTAAGGGTGAATGGGTTGGATTTGATTCTTTTGATTTAAACTATACAATTAATTCATTAAAATCAATTGCATAATTTTGATTAATCCCTTTTAGGATTGAATTTAATTATTTGATTTCATAATTATTTAATCCTTTGATTTAATTTGATTTTTTAACCACTTTGCTTGATAAATGTCCATTTTAATGCATTTGATGAGATTTGAGGCAATTGGCTGAGATTTACAATTTTGAATGCTTAAGATACACCTGGTCAAATTTAGGTGTCTACAGAACCATAACATAAGAAGATGTAACAAGCAAAATGTTTAGAACCCTACTACCAAGTTATGCTATTTGAGTATCTACTATAAAAGAGTAGAGATCCATTCCTTAGATGAATGTTCCACTTGATGATACTATTGTTATCCTAGTTGCATTTGAGATTAATGATTTTGATAATAGTCTACCTGATACATCTAAGATTGAGTCTGTATTTAAGTCATCTTTGAAGATTGGAAGTTCTAAGGACTCTAGAGCTAGTGATGGATATGTGAGCAGTTCTAGTAAGAGATTTTACAACTGTTAGAGTGGTTTGGAAGAGTTATATACTAAAGATGAAGAGAACGAGAGAGAGATTGAATATTTTTTGGCTAGAAGGCTACAAAGAGGCAAAGGAAGATACTGAGGTAAGTTACCCTTGAAATGTTTTAATTGTAACAAGATTAGTCATATTGCATCTAATTGCACTGAGAAAGATAACAAAGATAAGGACAAAAGAGATAACAAATTCAGGAGATTCAGAAACTACAAAAACAAAGGTAATAAATCTTGTCATATTTCTAATGAAGGACTAAGTGATGATGATTCAGATGACAATGATGGTGAAGAAGTTGAGTATGTTTCTATTAAAGATTATTCTAATGGTAAGAATGAAACATGGATAATAGATTGTGGTTGTTCACATCACATGAGTGGTGACACACTTAATTTTACTTCCTTGGAGAAGCATGATGGAGGATTTGTTAGATTTTTTAGATTTGGTAATGATGTTTAATATTTGGTTGAAGGATTAAAGTATAACCTGTTGAGTGTTGCACAGTTAGATAACACAAGTCACCGACTGGAATTTTAACATGGAAAGGTGAAATTTTTTGATAAGAAGGAGAGTCTAATTACTACTGGATAACAATCTAAAGGTAATTCATTTTATCTTGATACCTCTATGAAGAGTTTCCATTTTGCTAAAATTGAAGATGTTTGGTTATGGCGCAAAAGGCTTTGTCATGTTAATTTTGACAACTTGATCTAAGTGAGTAAAAAGAATAGAGTCAGAAGAGTACCAAGATTAGAGAAACCTAATAATGTTGCGTGCAGAGAATATCAAATGGGTAAGATGACTAAATCTAGTTTTTAAAGCAAGACTTATGTTACTGAAGGAATTTTGGATTTAGTGCATACTGATTTATGTGGTCCCATGAGGACTCAAAGTTACTACGGAGATCGATATTTTATTTTATTTGTGGATGATTATTCTAGAATGATGTCTATAATGTTTTTAAAAGAAAAATATGTTGCATTTAAAATGTTAAAGTGGTACAAGGATAGAGTTGAGAAAGAAACAGGAAGATAGTTGAAATGTCTGAGATCTGATAGAGGTGAGTTTACATTGTTTTGTAATGATAATGGAATCAAGAGACAAATGTCAGCACCGAGGACACCACAATAGAATGGTATTTCTAAGAGAAGAAACATATCTATTGTTGATTGTGAAAGGACACTGATGATTGAGAAAGGTATTTCACAAAAAATTTGGAGAGAAGCAGTCAGTATTGTTGTTTACACATTGAACCAAGTACAAATGAAGAAAGGTACCAATAGAACACCTTCTGAAATCTGGTATGAACACAAACCTAATGTGATTTATTTCAAAGTTTTTGGAAGTAGATGTTATATATTGAAAGATTCTAGAGAAGAAAAGTTTGATTCTAAAGGGGATGAAGGGATATTCTTAGGTTATTCTACAAGGAGTAAATCCTAAAAGTGTTTGAATAAAGTTACTAACAAAATGGTGGAAAGTTCAAGTGTGAGAATCAATGAGTTTACATAAAAGAATGATGAAGAAAGTAAAAAGGAACTTGAAGACTATGATAAGTTTGTATATGTACAACCAGATGTTCTTGACACCTAACCAAGAGCACCTACCGAGGAGGAAGCTGAACAAAGAGCTCAACAACTGAATGATGAGGATGAAGCACCAAGACCTACCAAGCCTATTTTAGCAAAATATGTAAGAAGGAACCACTCTAAGAAAGATTATTGGAAATAAAGATGTTGGAGTGATGACAAGAAGCAATGTAAGAGAAAATACATGTTCGATATCTACATTTGAGCCAAAGAAATTTAAAGATGTACTAGATACTAAAGATTGGATGAAAGCAATGAAAGAAGAGTTTGATCAAATTGAAAAGAACAATACATGGACCTTAGTACCTAGGCCAAAGGATAAAAATTAAGGCATTATATTTTTCCATTAGTATACTTAGAGAAAAACATGATCTGCATCATCAGTTTACTCTACACCGACAGATGGGGCACAACACTATCCAACAACAAGGTTACCTAACAAATACTGTTAAGTGTTATTTGATGAAAAAAAGGTAAAAGATACCCGATGAGTAACAACAGTGCTACCCAATGGAAAAACAAAGAGAGGAAATTGATAGATACAGGGAACACGATGAACAGTTTAGTCAAGGAATGCCGATAGACTGCAAGTTCAAACCGACGACCAAGAACTGATAGTCAGTTACATCCCGCAAAAAGTGGATCTGACTTTCCACGTCAGATAAATCACTGAAGTTGTATTTATAACTTATTGATTTGCTTTTAAATCCATTATGTGTGGAGAAAGAAATGTAATTTCTATTGTTTTAATTAGTTTTATTGTTTTGAAACATGCAAACTAAAGATCAAGGTCAAGTTGTAAACCTTGGATATGAGAGTTAACATTGTAATACATGAATTCCATGATAGGTAAAATACTTGTATAAATAGATGCTCAATCCATTGAGAAAAAAAGTTTATCAATGAAGATAGTAGCCATGGAGTTAAACTAAAGACCAGATAGAGAATTCATGCTGAAGAACAAAAACAGATTCAAATCAATTTTCAAGAATAGAACGGAGGCTACTGGCAAGCAGAGAAAAGGTATTCATCAATCACTTAAGGTGATATTATTATTGTAAAAGCTTTAATGGATCTGTAAATCAGCAATAGTAGATTGCATACAGTTAGGTCAACATTTGTACTCATTCTAACAAGTGTAGTACACTAATGAAGTCCTTTCAAGAAAGATGGGCTTAACCGTCCTATTATAAATCTCATAACTGAGTGCACACTTAAATCAGTATTGCTAAAGCTCTTAACAGGGTAGATCTTAATAGGTCTCCACCTTAATACTCTTAACAGGTTAGATCATCAGAAGTAATCAATTTTTAAGCCTTAACTGGCTCCCTTCCATTCTACAGATAGTGAAGTTTTGTGGGTACCATCCCCACCACAGTTTTTACTTTCTAACAGGAGTTTTCTGCGATACCATATCTTGTGTTATGTGTTTATCAATTTCATGAATGTTTCTATGAATGATTGAAAACTATAAAAGATTATGAACAAACAATATATACATAAGAAAGAATAACAGTAATGGTTGGTAAATCAGAACTGAAAGATTACTAATTATGAATTGTGTAAGGTGTTAAAAGTTTTAGAGGTACTGATTCACCCCTCCCCTCTCAGTACTACTTCCCATTAATTCCAACAATTGGTATCAGAGCTAAGTTTCTTCTTGGAAAGCCTAAAGGCTTAAGAGAAAAGATCTTACAATGGAGAAGTACAAACTTGAAAAGAATATTTAGAATAAAAATCTAGAGATACAGATGTTCTATGAGTAGTATAAAGAAGCGAGAATCAAGATGAGAGAGCTGCTAGATGAGAGAAAAGGTATGGCTACCCAGAACAATGAAAAAGACTACCAAGAAAAAGAGATTCCAAATTTCTTTGAATCTTCAAGATCAAATGCAAGTAATACATCAAACACATCAGAAGAGAATGTCACAAATCTAAAGGAGATCAATCAACATCTAACAGAGCAAATAAAGATGTTGTAAATCGGTCAAGAGACCCAAATGGTAAGAATGATTGATGTGATGAGTTCTGCCTGACAAGTTGAAACACAAAGAACACTTGCTATTGATGACATAAGGAAGATTTTAGAGAAACTACAAGAAAAGGAAATGGAAATTCAAAGACATGTTGAGCATCACCATGATCTCACAAATCAGATTATCCTTATGAGTCAAGAAGAAAATAGGATAAATGTGGAACTCATTGAAAGAATACAGATTATCAGTGAACTACGAGAAGAAAATGAAAAGCTAAATCATGAAGTTAGAATTCAGCAACAACATAACGAGATTATCAAAAAGGATGAAGAAAGAAATAAAAGAATGGATGACTTTCTTGAAGGACAATGAAGAGTCAACAACAACAACGGTATAGGCTTTACAGAAAATGGAGAACCATCAAATCCAAAGAATGTCTATGAAAATCCAAGACCAAGAAATCTATCATGCAAGCACTGTGGAAAGCAAGGGAACACATCAAATGTGTACAGAGGTAAAATGAAAGGTACTCCCAAATCTACACATACATCTTCATTCATAGGATTTTGTTATAAATGTAACAAGAAAGGACATAAGGCTTATAAATGCAAGAGCGAGATAGAAAATCCAAAGAAGGAAACCTACATGGACAAATATTGTCCTACATGCAAAATGAATGGGCACACATCTGAAGAATGCTGGAGAAAGAAAAGGAAAGCTTAGAAGCCAAAAGGTAAAGAAGTTCCTTATCAACCAAAGAGAATCAGTAATCAATATGTATGGGATTATAACACTTGGACAAACTGTATAGCATGTGGTCCATATGGTCACATTGCTACAAACTGCATGAGAGAATGGACCAAAAGGTCTAGAGGCTAGTCAAACCCTGGAATGGCATGCTTACACTGTCATAAAGTTGGTCATCTCAAGAAAGACTACAAAGACTGATTGACATAAACAAGCACATATCCCAATGGAAACACCATTGAAGATATCCAGAGGGAAAGAGATGAAATGTGGATAAAAGATTCAAACAATGATGAAGCTCGGCCAAGCAATGCAAATGGTGAAACCCCATCCAATGGATCTGGTGACACCACAAAATCCACTTAAGCTGAACAAGTAAGTATGGAACTACACTATACCAAGTTATATTTTGCATCAGTTCCATTATACAAATTGATAGATATTCAAAATCTGCATAATCCAAAGATGCATACTACTTTACTTGTTACTAATCTAAGAATGCAACACCATCGGTAAACACTTACCAAAAATCATAGGTGAACACAATAATGAGTTGTTTACACTTACCAGAAATTATCGGTCAACTAGTAACCCGATGACAATCGGTAAGAAAGCAAAGTTTAGGAATGGTCATGACAGAATACTGATATCCGTCGGTAAAATCAAAGTGGTTAACAATTGACTAAAGCATCATGTCTTCACCAACAATGATTTGAAACATTCTCCTAACGAAACCCATCTTCACATCCCGATGAGTTTTTGAGAATTTATTACAAAGACTTAGGTCAAAAAAGTCTATAAATAGTCGATGCAACAACTTCATTTTTCACCCGCGATTTGAAGATAAAGAAGAGAAAAAACCAAGTGATTGAAGAGCAGAAAGTAGAAGCGTCTCCAGATCGATTCAACACATAGAGAACAAATTCTTCATCAATATTGCAAATTGAAGTAAGTACCAAAGGCACCGAAAGATCTTTGTCATTGTTTTTTCAAGAAAGCCCTAATTTCAAGAAAACCCTAAATACTTGAAAAACAATGGCAACCACATCAAGTACAGCTAAGTTGAAGAATGAAAAGAAGAATGTGGTGAAACTGATCAAGAATAGCACATGTGTAGAACCTAAGTACAAAATCTATCCAAAAATTGCATCGAAACCCGATGAAGCCGGTGCATTTTCAAAAAAATTTCCTAGGGTTTTTCTCATAGAAGACGTTAGGTCTTATATTCACTGCAAGATCATAGAAATAGGTGATCTTGAAATGGATGAAGCTTTCAAGAAGCTATGTGATGCCGAAGGAAAATTGAAAGAAGAACACAAACACTTGGAGGTCAGAGGATTAACCAATGCCCTACATTTCTTGAGGGAATTCAAAATAGAATAGATTAGGTTAGTCTTGAGTAGGATGCATGACAACAAAGTATGGCTAGACCAACCCAAACAAATAACCAAGGATGTTCTCCACGCTGTCACTGGTTATCCGATAACTGACATACCTAGGGCACACAAACATCCATCCATGAAAGAAGTTACAAAACTCACCAATGTAGAAGGAGAAAATAGAGGTCTCAAAGTGAACACAATCACTGAAGAAGAGCTAAAATTTGGTGCATGTGTTATTGGGTACAAAATCTTTCAAGCCAACAAAATGAACAACATTTCTACAACAGCAGTAAGCAAAGCTTACAAGATTTTAACAAAAGGAATTCAAATGGATCTGTGTGAGATCCTATTGAAACAACTTGATGAGAATATGATCAAAATTAGGAATGCAAAGAGCAACACATGTAAGTTTGGATCACTTATCATGTGTACATTTTTCTATTTTCAAGAATACTTTCCTTCATTAGGAAAAGTTGTATGGGACACTACCAAACCAGTAACCCAACAGGTTAGTGAACTAATTAAGTCACTAGGAGACAACTTTGAGTTTGTTATGTCTGCATACTTCCTTGAGTTCAAGGAAAAGATGATGGAAAGAACTAGGATTCCTGAACAACTAGTTGAAAAACACAAAGATGAGATATGTTTCATGGCAGACACAGACTACACACATATCAAACCGGTTGTTTCAAGAACAACTTGGTCAACACCATTAGACTATGAGATCAATATTGATCAAGCTACAAGTGCAATTGAGGCACTGATCAATGAGCCCGTTGATAAGAAACAACCAAGGTTTGGAACGTATGAGGAGGCCAAATCAAAGATAAAACAAGGCCTAGAAGTCAAGAAGACTATAAACAAGAAGGATAAAATGGTTAAGAATCTCAAGAAGATTCTATCGGTCTCAGAAGAAGAGCAGGATCAACAGGAGGAAACCGATGAACAGGGCACCATTGGTGAAGAATTAGAAGAAAATAAATAAGATATAGAGGCTACGGAATCTGATACACCTCCATCTCAACCTCCTACAAAGAAGCAAAGAACACAAAGTCAAACTGCTACTACTGATACCACACCACTTAAGAAAGGTCAAGTAAGGACCTATATGAGGAAGCAGCCAGTAAAAAGAAAAAGACAACAACCTGTCAAAACCACACCACCAAAGAAGAGAAAAAGGTTTGTTAGGACAAAGGCTGACTTGGATGACACCAAAAATGATGAGCTAGATGTAGTAAAGAAAAACTTCAAAAATCAAACCATAGATGAAGCTACCAAATCAATTGCTACTCATGGCATAATGACTGATAAAAAGATCAGACAATGGGATACACTAAATCTAGAGGATCAAAATAAAATACAAGAGGCAGTCATAAAATCAATGAACAAGAACAAGTATGTCCCTGCTGAATTTGTAAATCAAATACTTGAAGAGCTAGATAAAAGGGTATACCAACAATGGTCATATGCCTTGCAAACAGAGAGAGAAGCAAGAGAAATATTTCTTGCGAGACTGATGCCTCCTGAATCCAAAGTTAAAGAGATAAAATAAGTACTAAAGAAACACTCAATTAAATTTGTAACCAAAATAAGGGCTTACAAAGTACTAGAGAACAAGTTTATAGAACTGGATTCAATGACAGAAACCAAATGGAGACATCTCCTGGATCTACCGATAGAATCAAAAAGTGTTGAGAAGAAATTACTTCTCAAAAAAATGCCTCATAGAGAGGAGGAGACAGATAATGTAAGTCCTCAGCATATTGCTCTGGAAAATCAAGAAAGTGATGATGAACCTATTAACTTAGATACAAGCATGGATGATAATATCCAAGATATCACTCACTATGATTTTGAAAATGATCCAAAGAAGAGAGATGATGTAATATTTATCACACTTAAGGATCAATAAAGTCATCAAGTACTGCAGACATCACATGGTAAGATAGTTGACATTACTGATGAGCAAGTGCAGGACACCTCAATCATGCACTCAAAAGTGCAAGACCCTACACAAGATATACAAAAAGATGAGGATGTCACTACTGAAAATGAACCAACCGATGAGCAAGACACCAATACTGACAAAGCCCAAGTCACAACTCAAAGTAAGATGCTTGTCCTAATGAAGGCAATAAACATACTAGAGGGCAATAATGGATCAACTGAAAAGGAAACAAGCACACCCAAAGACAACGGTGATGAAGAAGCCAAATGAATAATAGATACAACTGCAGAGAAAGCTGCAACGAATGATCAGAAAGCTACATCTACTGATCAAAATAAGGAAGAAACTCAAAAGGAAATAGGGGACAAGCCTTCAGAGAAAGGTGAAGAAGGAAAGAAGGATGAAAAAGAAAAGAAATTAGGAGCACATTCTACAGAAACACCCAAGGTTAATGAAGAGACGTCTTCACATAACTGATAGGTACCCACAGAGCAGAAGACACAAGATGCATCATCTACAAAACTTAACAAAGTAATTCAGAATGAACAAATGAACTAGCTATGGTAGTTCATACATCTACATCCCCTAAAATCTCAAAGAAGAAGAAAGGAAAGAATAAGAATCCAGTAACTCTAGATGAAATTATTGAGATTCCAGTCTGTGATCCAAGAACATTGGATCCAACAACATTGACAAAATATTCAAAGCTCTATGAAAGAAAATCTATACAAGACAAGCTGAAGAGAGCAGCAAAAGAGGCCAAGGTCCTAGAGGTAGCAAGAAATATACTTCAAGAAATTGTACTAGACATATATATTGATCAAAAAGCTCCAATGCTTGATCAACCGGTTATACTCATAGTTACAATAACATCTCAGAATACCGATGCTGAGAAGGCTATGGAAGAGAGACTTGAACAAAAGTATGAATTCAAGCTCGTAGAGAAAATAAGCCAGGAAGTGGCACTGAAAAAGGTCAAGATATCTGACTTGGTAAGTACAATCGATCCAATTATGTCAGAAGCTGTTACCTTAATAAACAAATTTTGCACTTTATATCTACTCACTCAGGAGTATACCGACAAGATAGAAAAAATAGATGTTGATCTTAAGTCCAGTGCACAGAATCTAGCCAACACAGAAGAAGCACTTAAATTGCACAATGAACAAATCATACAAGCTAGGAAACAAAGAAAAGACATTCAGTTGGTGGAGATGAGGTCAATGATCTACAAGTTAAACTCTTACTGACACTTACACTACTGCAATAAAATATGACACAGGCAAATACTCTAATTGCCACCCCTAAAATGTCTGTCCTAGACAACATTTATGATATGCACGCAAGACTAGAGCTGCAAAACATGGCACTAGAATAGTTGAAAGAACAATGGGAGAAACTACTAGAAGATATCAAAATTACCCATTCTAACATTTTTGACACATTGTAAGTTGCACATTTTTGTCACAATTTTGGCATATTGTAAGTTGTACATTTTTTTCATTAGTATCAAAGAAAGGGGGAATTTGATATGTACATCACCTTAGTTAAAAGGAGGAAATCATATGTATAGTGGAAGAAAGGGTAAATAATGTACATACATAGAATAAATAGTATACATGTACATATACATACACTATACTAATGCACACAGTAAGGGGGAGTTATATTATGACAAGGATATAAACATGGTGTATACATACCAAAAGAGTTTAGTATTATGCACATATCAGTTTTTGATACTAATGTCAAAGGGGGAGATTGAAGGCATTATATTTTTCCATTAGTATACTTAGAGAAAAACATGATCTGCACCATTGGTTTACTCTACACCGATAGACATGGCACATTACTATCCAATGACAAGGTTACCCGACAAACACTATTAAGTGTTATCCAATGACAAAAAAGGTAAAAGATACCCGACGAGTAACAATAGTGCTACCTGATGGAACAACAAAGAGAGGAACCTAACAGATACAGGGAACCCAACAAATAGTTCAGTCAAGGAATGCCGACAGACTGCAAGTTCAAACTGACGAGCAAAAACTAACATTCAGTTACATCCCGCAAAAAGTGGATCTGACTTTCCACATCAGATAAATCATTGAAGTTGTAATTATAACTTCTTGATTTGCTTTTAAATCCATTATGTGCAGAGAAAGAAATGTAATTATTATTGTATTAATTATTTTTACTATTTTAAAACATGCAAACTAAAGATCAAGGTCAAGTTGTAAACCTTGGATCTGAGAGTTAACATTGTAATACAGGAATTCCATGATAGGTTAAATACTTGTATAAATAGATGCTCAATCCATTGAGAAAAAGAGTTGATCAATGAAGATAGTAGCCACGGAGAGCAACTAAAGACCAGACAGAGAATTCATGCAGAAGAACACAAACAAATTCAAATAAGTTTTCAAGAACAGAACAGAGGCTACCGAAAAGCAGAGAAAAGGTATTCATCAATCACTTAAGGTGATATTATTATTGTAAAATCTTTAATGGATCTGTAAATCAGCAATAGTATATTACATACAGTCAGGTCAACATTTGTACTCATTCTAACAAGTGTAGTGCACTAATAAAATCCTTTCAAGAAAGGTGGGCTTAACCGTCCTATAGTAAATCTCATAACTGAGTGTACACTTAAATCAATGTTGCTAAAGCTCTTAACAGAGTAGATATTAATAGGTCTCCACCTTAATACTCTTAATAGGGTAGATCATCAGAAGTGATCAATTTGTAAGCCTTAACCGGCTCCCTTCCATTCTGCAGATAGTGAAGTTTTGTGGGTGCCATCCCCACCGCATTTTTTACTTCCTAACATGATTTTTATGCGATACCATATCTTGTGTTATGTGTTTATAAATTTCATGAATGTTTTTTATGAATGATTGAAAACTATTAAAGATTATGAACAAACAATCTATACATAAGAAAGAATATCAGTAATGGTTGGTAAAGAAGAACTGAAAGATTACTAATGATGTATTGTGTAAGGTGTTAAAAGTTTTAGAGGTACTGATTCACCCCTCCCCTCTCTATACTACTTCCCATTAATTCCAACAAAAAATGTTATTAGTACTAAATGGATTTTTAGAAAAAAGTTGAATCAAAATGGAGAAGTTATTAGAAGCAAAGCTAGATTGGTTTGCAAAGGTTATGCACAAGAAGGTATTGATTATCAAGAGACTTTTTCACCTATTTCTAGATTGGAAGGAGTTAGAATACTTCTAGCCTATGCAGATTACAAAGGATTCAAAGTTTATCAAATGGATGTCAAGTCTACATTTCTGAATGAGATACTTGAAGAAGAAGTTTACATTGAGCTTCCTGAAGGGTTCATTGAGAGCACAAATAAGAACAAGGTATGTAAATTACACAAAGCTCTTTATGGTTTAAAGAAAGTACCCCGAGCATGGTATGAGATATTTCACTCTTATCTAATCAAAATAGGATATCAAAGAACACGTGATAATAGTAATGTTTACTTGAAGTGTGACAATGACAACAAGGTTTTGATTGCTGAAATTTTTGTTGATGGTATTATTTTTGGAGGCAATAACACCTTATGTAAAGCATTTGCTGATGAAATGAGAAAAGAGTTTAAAATATCAATGATTGAAGAGATTAAGTTCTTTCTAGGTCTATAGATACAACAAGTTGCATAAGGGATCTATATTACACAAGCTAAGTATATCAAAGAGACCCTCAAGACTTTTGGTATGGAATATTCCAATCCTGTTGAAACACCGATGATCACATGATGTAAATTGTCAAAAGAAGATGAGACACAAGATGTGGATAATACTCTTTACCGATCCATGATTGATAAATTGTAGTATGTTGTTCACAACAGACCTGATATAGAAAATGCAGTTGGGATTGTTGCATTATTTTCTTCTAATCCCAAGGAAACACATATGTCTGCAGTTAAGAGAATTTTTAGATATTTGAAAGGAGCTGAAGATTTTGGTTTATTGTAAAAGAAAGGAGGTACTTTTGATCTGCAAGTCTACACTAATGTAGATTAGGCTAGAAATATTGATGACAAGAAAAGTACTAGTGGAGGAGCATTCTTTCTAGGTGAAATATTTGTCACATGGCTAAGCAAGAAGAAGAGTTGTATTTCACAATATACTGCCGAGGCAGAATATGTTTTTGTTTCCATGACTTGTGCAAAGATTGTTTGGATCGAACAACTAATTGAAGGTATGAAAGAGATTATCTCAGATCCTATAACTATTTTTTGTGACAACACAAGTGCTATAAACATATCAAAGAACCTAGTTATGAATTCAAAGACCAAGGACATTTCTATCAAGTATCACTACTTGAGAGAACAACTTCAAGAGAAAAAATATGATATTGAAATATGTGAATTCAAAGGAACAACTCACTGATATCTTTACAAAGTAATACCAAAAGATGCTTATGGGTATCTCAGAGGTAAACTAAGGGTTCTTCCCCTATCCAATATTCACTAAGAGCATGAGGCATGCTGCATCAATTCTATACTTTATTAGAATATCTATTCTTGAATTGATGTTAGTATGACACACTTTAGGTGATTCTTGAAGTTGTGTGGAGATTTTTGTATGCAATGAATATTTGTACATGTAAGGTATAATCCATTGTTGAAACACATTTTCATTAGTATGATTTTTTGGCATTATTGTCAAAGAGGGAGAGAATGAATTGATGAAATTTATCCATAAGTGAGATATTCATGAAAGGGGAAGAGAATGAATTGCTAGTATTTACTCATGAAGGAGAATCAGAAAGTATGCTATAGTATCAAAAGATTTATCCAAGAGGGAGAATAGTTTGATGATCAGAAAGAAAGGATTAAATCAGAAAAATAACTATCAACTCAGAGGGATTAATGAAAGAGGTTGATAGTATTCAGAATTGTCATCATCAACTGCTATATTAATACTATAGTGTTGCCATCAATGCCAAAGAGGGAGATTGTTAATCAATTGATGGAGATGATCAAAATCAAGTGATAATAGGTATACATGTTTGTAGAAATGGTTAGATCAGTTGTTATTTTGTCATTGATGTCAAGCAATTGATTACTCATTTATATTGAGTTATCATGTCATAAGAAGGAGAAGTTAAATGGGTGAAATATAGAGATCAAACAATGATAAAGTAATGTTGATATAGTTGTTTGCTCCTATATATTTGATGTTATTAGTTCAGTACATTTGATTGATTATGTCAGAGATTGCAAAGAGTTAAGTTATGATTGAAAAGAGTTACTCTACTGAGCTAGATAGAGTTAGTTGATATAGAGTTGTGTTAGTTGGCTTCAGTTACCGAGCATCGAGAATGAGTTAGGTACCGAGAAGTGAACGAAGATAGTTACCGAGTTGCAAGGCAAGTTACCTAGTACAGGATATTGATTGAGAATGATGATAAGATCAAATTTAATATGAAGCTATGATGATCTAGATGTTGATAAGGATTAAAGGAAGTTTTTTAGAAGACCTACGAGTGATAAAATTCAATGAGAAGATCTAAGGCAAATATTAAGAGGTTAAACATGATTATTAGAGTTCAAAAAAAAAGTTCAAGTTACGAGGTAAAAGTTAAATGGTTTACCGAGCTGAGATCTGTGAAGAAGATGATCAGATGAATGAGATAAAATAATGGAAAGCCTAATCAAGGAGATTAAGAGGAAAAATTTTGTCTATATAAAGATGATAAATAATAGAGAAGAGATGTTGACGAGTTGAATTGAGAAGCAGAAGAATCGAGCAGAGCATAGAAGTAGAAAGAGCAATATCTATAGTCTAGAGCAGAGACAAATGGAGTATGTGATGCTAGTACTAATGCGAGCATAAACAATCTAACCCAAGCAAAGGCAGTTTCTATATTTATAGATAAAGTTTTTATTGTTGCTTATTAGAATTTGTAACATAGAAAAATCTCTTAACTGAGTGGATTTAACAGTCCTAATTGTAAATCTTATAAGTAGGTGACATTCCAAAAGAGTGTTTAAAGACCTCTAATAAGGCCACTCCTAATAGGGTGAAGATCATAGTAGATATGAGGTAAATTCCTTAACACGGCCACATCTAGAAAATGTTTTTGTAATCTTTAACATGATAAGTTCTTAACCGAGCGTACTTCAGAAGGGTGCATTTTTATTATGGGTCACAATTCCCAAATAGGTTTTTCCCTTATTAGGTTTCCTCATTAAATCTTGTGTTAACTGATTTTGAATGATTATTTTTCATATTATGAGATGTATGGTTTTTTAAGTTATTAAGTTATTTGGTGAGTCACTCATTACTGTATTCAGTTCTACCGAGTGAATCAGTGAGCTAAGTTTTAAGAATTTAAGTTTGATTTTATCTGATTCACCGCCCCCCCCCCCCCCCCCCCCCCCCCACGCCCTCTTAGTGGACCAACACTTTATTGATGATATCATTTTTGGAGGCAATGATAAGATGAGTAAGAAGTTTTCTAAAGAAATGGAAAATGAATTCGAGATGTTAATGATTGGTGAGATGAAATTTTTTCTTGGTTTTCAAATTAATCAGAGTAAGAATGGCATTTTTTATATCTTAGACCAAGTATCTTAAGGAAATGTTGAAATTTTTTGGAATGGAAGATTGTAAACCTGTTGGGATACCTATGGTGACTGGAAACAAACTGACTAATAGTGATGAGACTCAAAGTGTTTTACAGACTAAGTGTCGATCAATGATTGAAGGTCTACAATATCTAACTCACACTAGACCAAATATTACCAATGCAGTTGGAATTGTGGCTAGATATCAAGCAGATCCTAAAGAGACACATTTTTCTATTGTAAAAAGAATTTTTAGATATTTGAAAGGGACAATAGAATATGGACTATGTTAGTAATAACTGAGAGGGGGGTGAATCAGTGGCCTCAAAATTTTATCCTTCAAACATTCAACCACCAATCAAATAAACCTCAGTTTATTATGTCCCTACAAGATGCATGCCATGAAATACTTATAATGATTAACTGTCTGTCGGTTTTCCTTGTCTATCCTTATTCTCCTTGATTGTCAATGAGGAGTATAAATATTTACCAAAACTCAATAAATAAGCAGAGTATACCGATCAACCCAATGCAAATTATGTCAGATACAAAATAATAAAGAAATGAATCATACACACATAACACATGAATTTTTAACGTGGAAACCCTGTTAAGGAAAAAACCACTGGGACCGGTACCCCAAATTTTTACTCTTCTGAAGTGAGCCATGTTAGGAGCCAACCCTGTTAAAGGTTACAAACACACTGTTAAGTGCGACCTTGCTAGAGGATTTTATACATAGAGGTTGTCACTTAGTATCAGGCATCTATTGTTACCATCCTTGAATCATCCTCCTTCTTAGAATATCAATAGGTATCGGGCAAGTCCAATGCTACTTTCATGAATCAACCTTTTTGGCACTCCTTGAGATGTACCTCAATATATAGAAGACTATTAAGTCCTTCTCTGTTAAGAGATTTGATGCTTCAATGGTTAAACTGAAACACTATGACCTATTTCTAATGCAACTTTGAATTGCATATTTTTAGACCTATTTAAGTACATTACCTCTCTAATCAATGTATCAATTCAATTCTTTGTGCTCCACACTTTCTTCTTTGTGATGTTGTGCTTCACTGTTCGTCGGTGTCTACAAAATTATTTAGCTCTCCTTCAGCTTGATTGATCAGGAATGTATGAAGTTATTCTTCATCAGTTTCTCTTTAGCATCCTCTTTCTATTCACTCCCCTTAATCCCCTTTTCATGCGATATGAAAATGAATTAAGCTTGTCTCTTATATAGACATGATATTCAGTGTTTCTTGATTCTTGATTCTTGGTGTGAAAAACAATCCAGCCAATTTGATTTAAAGCATAGCTCTTGATTTATCTCGTAGTTATCTTCTTGCCTACTATACAAATCTTCTTTAAATCAATCACTTAAATCTGGTTGAATAAAAAAAATAAAACAACCAGTTAAGTCTATCTTTAGCTCTTGCCAGCTAGATATTTTGTTGTTTTCTGAACTCTATGTTCTATCGGTCAACTCTGTTGTTAGTTGTCGATGATAACTGACAATTCGTCGGCATGACTCCAGTTAGATTTGAGATCTCCATCTGTCGGGCATCATTGGATTTTTACTAGTCAAGCAACTTTTTTTTCATCTCGTTGGGCATCTTGTGGTTTTTCTTTGTCGGGCAACATTGTCTTCTGCTCGTTGTGTATCACTATGACTTTTCTTCTTTGCCTTTACCGATGGTGTGCACTCTGTCGGTGTTATCTGTCACTTAGTGAATACTTAAATTTTATGCATTTTTGAAAGCATAACCTTTGTTCCATTGATTCTCTGAATTCTTTGGCATTATGTACATGACTGTTCAAATGATATTAAGTTGACATCAATGACAATAAAAACCATTAACCGATTTAATGCCTTGCATTATCTTCAACTTAACATTATCAAACATTCAATCAGTTACATGTCATCAATCTATCCCTTTGGCATTGATGGAAACATACTATATTATCACACTATACTATTTCTAATACAATATGAAATACAATAGTTGAGATTCATCAACTACCAATCTTTTTGTTCTAATAACCAATAAATGTCCTATCTTCGGTAAGCTCTATTTTAACAGATTTGATTCTTGCAGCTCTGTGTCTTCTGATGTGTTGAGTCCTCTTCTTGTTTCAATTTCTCTCCTTTGACTATTCTCTCTTTTGTGATGTCTTTTTCTCTTTTCAGCAACTCTCCCTTAGTGTAATCTTTCATACAACTTTCTCTCCCTTAGGATATAATCTCTCCCTATTGGAGTAATCTGATTATGGATAATCTCTCTCCCTTTTTCAGAAGAATGTGATAATATGGATAATCTCTCTCCCTTTAACAAAAATGATAAACAAATATCTCACAGATATCTGACATTCATGTCAAACAATCTTTTCTCTCCATCCATAATATATTCCTTGAATTTCCCTTATCCATCAACAATACAACAATATTCTTTGGTGCTCGATTCTGGTATATACCTATCTGTATATAGATGTATCTTTGAAGTTCATCTCTTTGCTTGCATCAACATGAATGATATTCTGATAATATGTAGGCTAATGTAGCCTTCAGTCATATTACTGACTGGTAGACAAGGGTTTGATCCCTAGTCTTTTTCTCAAGTACTCAAATGTATTCTTGGGCAGTGTCTTAGTGAAGATATCATCTAATTGTTCTTTTGATTGCACATACTCAAGTATTACCTCTTTTTCTTGAACTTGTTCTCTCAAATAATGATACTTGATGGCAATGTGTTTAGTCTTTGTATGCATGACTAGATTCTTGGAAATGTTTATTGCACTGGTGTTATCACAATAAATAATCACTAGATCTAAGATCTTCATATGCATACCTTCCAGCAACTATTTGATCCATGCAATATTTGAGAAACTTGCAGTAGCAGCAACATACTCTGCTTTTGCAGTAGACTAAGAGATGCATCCTTGCTTCTTGCTAATCCATGTGACAAGTTTGTCACCCATAAATAATGATCCTCCACTTGTTCTCTTCCGATCATCAAGATTTTCATCCCAATCAGCGCCAGTAAACACCTTAAGTTCAAATTTGCCTTCTCTTCTATACCATAAGCCAAATACCTCAGTGTTCTTCAAATATCTTAGAATTCTTTTCATAGAAGTCATATGTGATTCCCTGGGGTTAGTAGAAAAACTAGCAACAATTCCTACTGCATGTGCAATATCTAGTCTAGTGTGTACAACATACATGATTTTTCCAATTATTGATTTGTACAAAGTCTAATTTACCTATGTTATCTTGTCCTCCTTTGTTAACTTACATCTAGTAGCCATCAGTGTTCCAACTGGTTTGGAATCTTCCATCTTGAATATTTTCAGGACCTCTTTGATGTATTTGGACTGTGTAATAAAAATACCTTCACTTTGTTGAATGATCTATAGACCAAGACAGAACTTGATCTCTCCAAATATAGACATTTTAAACTCTTTTCTCATCTCATTAGAAAATGATTTGCATAGCATATCATTGCCTCCAAATATGATGTCATCAACAAATATTTCAGCAATCAAAGTGTTAGCATTAGTATCTTCCTTCAAATAAAGATTATTTTTTTCACTACTCCTTACAAATCTAATACTTATAAGATAGGAATGAAGTCATTCACACTAAGCTCTAGGAGCTTGTTTCAATCCATACAAGAATTTTTGAAGTCTACATACCATGTTTCTCTTGTCTGGATTGACAAACCCTTCTGGTTGCTTAATTTATACCTCTTCTTCAAGTATTCCATTTAGGAATGCTGACTTGACATCCAATTGATATACTTTGAATCCTTTGAATGCAGCATAAGAAAGTAGTATTCTTACTCCTTCTAGCCTAGCAATGGGTGCAAAGGTCTCTCCATAGTCTATACCTTCTTCTTGTGGATACCCCTTGCATACTAGTCTTGCTTTGTTTCTTGTGACTTCTCCATTCTCATTCAGCTTATTCCTAAATATCCATTTTGTACCAATGACATTCTTGTCATCTAGTCTTGGCACAAGTGACCATGTCTTGTTCTTCTCAATCTGTTCAATCTCATCATTCATAGAAATTATCCATTCCTCATTATCTAGTGCAGCATTGATAGATTTTGGCTCAAACTCACAAATTAAACAATTTGAGTTTAAAGACTTACTTCTTTCTCTTGTACAAGCTTTCTTATCTCCTATGATCTGGATCTCTAGATGGTTCCTTCTTACATATATTGCAAGTATAGGTACAGCTCTTTGTGTATCAGCTTGATCATCATTTTGATCTTCATTCTATTCTTTATCACCTTGCACATTATTCTGATTATTATCCTGACTGACGGTAAGAGCAGTCCGACCATCGGTTGTAACATTTTGTTGTTATGAAATTAAGCACTCTTGCTTAGGTAGAGTGTTGGGTTATTCACAGTATACAAACTTGTTGTAGTCCTCTGGTTCTTTTGTGCTTTCTAGCTCATTATTTTCTGCAAATTCATCTATCTTTACATTTGCAGTTTCAACAATTTTGTTAAAAGCCTTGATAAGACATTTATAAGCTTTGCTCTTGGTGGAATACCCCTGAAAAATACCTTCATCACTTTTGGCATCAAGCTTTCCATTTCTATCATCCTTTAAAACATAACATTGACTACTAAAGATTTTGAAGTAACTTACATTGGGTGTTTTACCATACCATAGCTCATAAGGTGTCTTCTTTGTGTCTTTCTCCAATTGTACTATGTTTAGTGTGTAGACGGCAGTACTGACAGCTTCCCTCAAGAAGATTTGGGTGATGTCTTTCTCTATCATCAGTGTTCTAGCACAATCAACTATTGATATGTTCCTTCTCTCAGCAATCCCATTTTGTTGTGGTGTTCTTGGTGCAGAAACCTGTCTGTTAATACCATGCTCATTACAAAAATTAGTGAATTCATCTGATATAAATTCTCCTCCTCTAGTTGACCTCAAGCATTTCAAATCCTTACCATTTTTTTTTTCTACCATAGCCTTATACCATTTAAACATCTTGAATGCTTCAGATTTATCTTTTAGAAACATGACTGTCATCATTCTAGAGTAATCATCAACAAAGAGAATAAAATATCTATCTCCATAATAACTCTTTATCCTCATTGGTCCACATAAATCAATATGGACTAATTCTAGAATGTCATCAGATGTATGGGTTTTACTTTTGAAACTAGACTTAGTCATTTTACCTTTTTGACAATTTTTGCACATGATGTTGTCTGGCTTTGTCATCGTTGGTAAGCCTCTTGCATTTCTCCTTCTGCTTATTTTCATCATGTTGTCAAAATTCACATGACACAATCTTCTATGCCACAACCATATGTCTTTGTTTCTAATCATTAAGTAAGTGGTGTTAGTATCATTCAGATAGAATAAGTTATCTTTTGTTTATTCACCGGTACTAATCAGTTTTCTTGATTCATTGAAGATCTTTGCCTTCTTATTCTCAAATGCTACTCCATGACCTCAATTATTCAGCAGAGAAACACTCAATAGATTATAATTCAATCCTTTTACCCAATAAGCATTTTCACATTTAATCAGGTTATTCAACATTATAGTTCCTTTACCTTCAACTGGACAAGGTGTATCATTACCCATTCTTAC
>MU228531.1:1916294-1966980 GCA_018584345.1 Thuja plicata | reverse complement strand
GACTTGATTTGCTTATTCTCATAGAAGACTTAAATGCAGACTCTAAGTTTGGTAAGACACTATTATCAAAGTTATTCATCTCAAATGAAATCAGTCTACCAATTAAAATATCAAGAGTAACTATATTTTTTGCTACTGCTCTCATTTTTTGAATGGCATAAACTCTAATAGCATATATAGGCAGTAAGGTTCTTAAGAGTTTACTTACCACTATCTCCTCTTCAAGTGTACCTCCAAATTCTAGTATAGCATTGACTACTTATTTTATTCTTGTGCTATACTCTGTGATGTTTTCTCCTTCTTTCATTTTGAGATCATCAAATTTTTCTCTAAGGATTTATGCCTTGGCTCTCAGAACATTTGTATCGCCTCCATGTACAAGCTTCAGTTTTTCCCATATCTTCTTTGTAGTTTTGCAATCCTTGACATCTTCAAATTCAGCATCAGAGAGTGAGGAAGAAAGCTCTATAACCATGCAGTTGTTTTCATGCTTCTCTCTCAATTGATCTACTGTCAATACTCCTATAGGAAACACATATTCAGTATCTAGGAATTGAGTAACATCATTACCAATACCTGATAAGTGGAGTCTTATCCTGCTTTGCCATGAAGCAAAGTTGTCTTTGTTTAACTTGGGCACATCTCATCTGTTCATCTTGTGATCTTGACTTAGGTCTTGAAACCTTCCTTTCTAAGCACACAAGATCTGATACCAATTTTTAGTAATAACTAAGAGGGGGGGTGAATCAGTGGCCTCAAAATTTTATCCTTCAAACATTCAACCACCAATCAAATAAACCTTAGATTATTATGTCCCTACAAGATGCATGCCATGGAATACTTATAATGATTAACTGTCTATCGGTTTTCCTTGTCTATCCTTATTCTCCTTGATTACCGATAAGTAGTATAACTATTTACCAAAACTCAGTAAATAAGCAGAGTATACCGATCAACCCAGTGCTCATTATGTCAGATACAAAACAATAAAGAAATGAATCATACACACATAACACATGAATTTTTAACATGGAAACCCTGTTAAGGGAAAAACCACTAGTACCGGTACCCCAAATTTTCACTCTTCTAAAGTGAGACCTATTAGGAGCTAACTTTGTTAAAGGTTACAAACACACTATAAAGTGTGACCTTGTTAGCGGATTTTATACATAGAGGTTGTCACTTAGTATAGGGCATCTATTGCTACCATTCTTGAATCAGCCTCCTTCTTAGACTACCAATAGGTATCGGGAAAGTCCAATGCTACTTTCATGAATCAACCTTTTTGGCACTCCTTAGGATGTACCTCAATATATAGAAGATTGTTAAGTCCTGTTCTATTAAGAGACTTGATGCTTCAATGGTTAAATTGAAACACTATGACCTATTTCTAATGCAACTTTGAATTGCATATTTTCAGATCTATTTAAGTACATTACCTCTCTAATCAATGTATCAATTCAATTCTTTGTGCTCCACACTTTCTGCTCTGTGATGCTATGCTTCACTATTCGTTGGTGTCTACAGAATTCTTTAGCTCTCCTTTAGCTTGATTGATCAGGACTGTATGAAGTTATTCTTCATCAGTTTCTCTTCAACATCCTCTTTCTATTCACTCCCCTTAATCCCCTTTTCATGTGATATGGAAATGAATAAAGCTTGTCTCTTATATAGACATGATATTCATTATTTCTTGATACTTGATTCTTGGCATGAAAAACAATCCAGCCAATTTTATTTAAATCATAACTCTTGATTTATCTTGTAGTTATCTTCTTGCCAACTGTACAAATCTTCTCTAAATCAATCACTTAACTCTGGTTGAATAAAAGAAAGAAAACAACCAGTTAAGTCTAACTTTAGCTCTTGCCAGCTAGATATTTTGTCATTTTCTAAACTCTCTGTTCCATCGGTCAAGTCTGTAGTTAGTTGTCGGTGACAACTGACAGTTCCTTCAGGGTGACTCCAGTTAGCTTCGGGATCTCCGTATGTCGGGCATCATTGGATTTTAATTTGTTAGGAAACTCTATTTTTAGCTTGTTAGGCATCCTGTGGTTTTTCTTCCTTGGGCAACACTCTCTTCTGCTTGTCAAGTATCACTGTGACTTTTCTTCTTTTCCTTTACCGATGGTGTGCACTCTGTCAGTGTTATCTGTCACTTAGTGAATACTTGACATTTATGCATTGTTGAAAGCATAACCTTTGTTCCATTGATTCTCTAAAGTCTTTGGCATTATGTACATGACCATTCATATGATATTAAGTTGACATCAATGACAATACAAACCATTAACTAATTTAATGCCTTGCATTATCTTCAACTTAACATTATCAAACATTCAATCAGTTACATGTCATCATTGTGGTATGAAAAATCAGAAGATTTTACTTTGCATGCTTATACTGATGCTAATTGGGTAGGTAATGTGGATGATAGGAAGAGTACAAGTGGTGGTGCATTTTTCCTTGCAAAAAGATTGGTTTCTTGGTTGAGCAAGAAGCAAAACTGTATTTCTCAATCTACTGCTGAGTCAGAGTATGTTGCTGCTGCAATAAACTATACACAAGTTGTTTGGATGAAACAAATGCTGAAGGAAATTGGAATAATTTTTAAATAACCAGTGGTTATCCATTGTGATAATACTAGCACAATGAATATGTCAAAGAATCATGTAATGCATTCAAAGACTAAACATATTTATATTAAGTATCATTTCTTGAGGGAGAAGGTAGTAGATAAAGAGATTAAATTGGAGTATATTAGCACAAAGGAACATATAGCATATATATTCACTAAATCTTTGCCAAAAGATGCTTTTGAATATCTCAAAGGAATGCTTGGGGTTATGGCCCCTCCTAGTGGTAATTAAATGATGAAGATATGCATTAGTCTAGTGGATCTCAAAGTTATATCATTCTATGGACTTGATGTATGGATCTACTCCTCAGGTGGAGTGATCGTAGGAGAATACTATGGAGTACTTTTGGGTGATCTTGCACCTGGTTGATGGATATGAAGATTTGACAAAGCTACACCTTATAGAAGACAACAGATGTTTCATGGCACCCTTTTCTATTGTTGCCAAAGGGGGAAGGAATCTATGTGAAAATCCCTACTATTTTGAGACATTTATGTAAGGACATTGAGAACATTGTATTGAGAGAGAGTACTTTTGGGTTGATGCATATGGATTTTCTGATATGTTTCCATCAATACCAAAGGGGGAGATTGTTGGATGATATCAATTTTGGTTACTGATCATGCTATTGATATTCATGTTTTGTCACTGATGTCAACATATATTTCTGTGGAAAGGACAGACTGGTTACTTGACTAGAAGAAGTGTACGGACACTGTACAGATGATTCAAAATGATTGAAGTTGGATTTATTTAGAAGGATATGTTTTGACCTTATTCCTAAGGTCTCTTGGCTTTATGTTGCATATTGCAGATGTTACAGTTGATTTGGTGAAGACTGGTTTCTAGACTGTAACTGTGATTCTAGACAAAGAAGGTCTCTATGTTTCAGGTATATCTTTCAGGCAAAAACATTTTAGATGAAGCAAGCTTACTGGTGGACAAAAAACATATGTTAAAATAATGGGTTGAGTTTTATTTATGTTTGATGACTAGTGACATCAGTTGTGGTGTGTATTCTGAAGAATACCTAATTGTTGGCCGACTTTAGACATGTAGCGTGTAAAATGAATTGTGAGTGTGGATTGCAGATCTGAAAGTATAAGTGATGGATTACATTTGATGTTTACTTTTTATAGGTACCATCTATATCTTAGCAAGGGGTTATATACTATTATTTGTACATAGGAAAGCCTTAATTACCTGACCTGATTAATTATTTGTGTATTAGGAAAGCTTAATTGGCTGACCTAATGAATTATTGTAAGAGGGTATATATGAATGATCTTTTCTTTTGAAAATGTGTGACAGAGATAAAAAGGGAAGAGAAGTGAAATTTTTGAAGCATGTTTGACTGTTGGATGTAGAGCAGAGTTTATAAAAATAATAATTCATTGGAACTGACCAAGCAAAGACAATCGCTATCAGACAGTTCACTGGATTGTGTACTTTCTTTATACACTTGTTCAAATTGTGAATCCTTGAGGGTGGCTTTAACCTTCTTTGGGAAGTGTGCCTTAGCAGTGCACCTACTATTTCTCTTGACTCCTAACAGGGTTTGTCTCCAAACAGGGACTATGCACTGTAATGTTGTAACAAGCTCCTAACAGGGCTAAATATTTTAATAGGGATACTATACTCTCAATACATTATTTGTGGGTGTTAATTCCCACCAGGGTTTTACCTTTAACAAGGTTTACTCGACAAAAAATATTGTGTTATGGTGTTAGCATTTACTGTGTTATCATTTACATTTACAGATTTGGTTTATAAAGTTTAAAGTTTAATCATCTATATCACAACTGATTCACCCCCCCTCTCAGTTGTCTTGTGGAATGTTATTCCTAACACACTTTTCAAGAAAAAAATAACTTCCACAAGAGAGAAAGTGACAACTATATTTTTATAATTACTAATACAAAATAGGTATGAAAATATACATGAGAAGTATTCAAAGCCGAAGAAGCAAGAGGTAGAGGAGTAGGAAGCTCAACACTAATCTCTAGATAACAATTTAGATTCAATTGGCTAAACTTCTCCTCAAAAACATGATTCATCCTTGGTGAGAGGATGTTTATGTAGACCTTATGGCAAGACATATTGTCAATTAGTGTCAAAATACTTAGTCATCTAGTGTCGACCGAGTCAGCAAGCATTATGCAAAGTCCTGAGTGATCAGTGTTGCCCGAGTAATCAGCATTTCCTGAGTGACTAGTATCGCCCAAGTGACAGTTTATCACCCGAGTAGACTTCTGGACCTGAGTGATAGTTTGAATCTGACATTGCATATATTGTTAAATATCATTTTGTTTATTTCAAGATGACTTACAGAGTTATTTGTTTGAATAAAGATATATATGTAAGATAGTTTGTTTTATCCAAAAGTAGTATGTATGGTGTATATGTATGAAATGTATGTATATGTATAAGACATGTGAATGCCAGTTTGATTAAAGAGAAAAAGTATTAAGGAAAAAAAATTCTCATCTATCACATTCAAGTGACCAGTTATATTAAGAAGGATCTTATTCAGCAATCACAGTTGCACATAATAGATCATCAACTAGTTCATTCTCATAGGTGGATCAGATAAATCCTTTAACAAGGTGGACCTAACAATCCTTTCTCTAAATCTCTTAACAAAGTTGTATTACTTATTGTATTGTATAAAATCCTTTAACAAGGTGGACCTAACAGTCCTTTCTATGCTCCTAATAGGGCATACCATCAGAAGTGGTCATTGTAAGCTCTAACAGGCTAAATTTATACTACAGTACTAAATCTTGTGGGTATCATCCCTAGCCTAGTTTTACTTTCTTTTAGAAGGTTTCTGGGTAACCAAATATTGTGTTATGAGTTTTGTATGATTATTTACTTTCAAGTTCTATGCATGCAAACAAATAAGTTAATCTAATTGTGGATTAAAATATTAAGTTTTATTGGTTCCTGATTCACCCCCCCCCNTCCCCCCCCCCCCCCCCCCCCCACTTCAGTCACTAGGCACATCATATATTTCCAACAATTGGTATCAAAGCAGTTGTTCTCTTATCATAAGTTTAACAGCTTGAGAAAAGATCAGAGGCTATGGAAACATACAGACTAGAAAAAGCCATTGAAAATGAAAAGATAGATCTTAAAGTGGCCATGGATCAGATCATGAAACTTAAGGAGAAGCTCTCTCTTTCCCTGAAAAGAAGAAAAGAATTAGTAGTGCAGATGAATGACAAAAAGTATATAGAAGAAGAATTGAAGAATTTTGCAAGGAAAAAAGTTCTGAAGAAGTTGATGCAGCCATTGAAGACTTACTTACAAAGAATCTCACTTTACATGAAGTCATAAAGTTGAAAAGAGAACAGGAAATTCACTTAATCAGAATATGTGAAGTCATGGAACTAAAGGAAAAAGTAGAAGATGATGGAAATATAGCACAAGAAGATAAAAGACTACTGAGTATAAGATTAGAGGAAAAAGAAAAATAAATCCAACACTTGTCACTTCAGCAAACTGATTTGGTAATTCAACTCAACAATGCAACACAAGAAGCTGTCAATCTAAGAACAAAAAATGGAAGACTACATAATGATCTCAATGTTGAAAAGAAAACAAATGAAAGTATGATGAATTCACAAACTAGCAAGGATCAGGAAACAAAATTCAAAAAAACATGGACATAGAGCAAGTGAATGCAAAGAGAAACCTAAGTTTGAAGTAAAATGCTACAAGTGTAACAAACAAGGTCATAGATCTTCCGAGTGCAGAACTAAGAACTGGAATCCTGCTGAACAATTAGCCAAGGCAATTTTTGGTTGGGATTACAACACATGGTATAGATGTTGTCATTGTGGTGAATATGGACACATTGGTGCAAATTTTATGAAGACTCACTTCAGAAAAAGGGATCCTACTAAGAGATGTTATGTGTGCAAGAAACTTGGTCATCTAAGCAAGAATTGTATGAATAGAGAAAAATTTGATACTAGTTTTGAGAATGGAAAAGCCAAATTCTTAGAAATCAGAACTCAGGTGAGAAAATAATGGGTAAGAAAATCCTCAGATAATTCAGATCAAAGTAATGAAGGATCTAATGACACCCTAAAGAGTGAGCTGGGTGGATCTACCATTACAGAATAGGAATGTAAGGAGATGACTGGAACTATGAAATACAAGCCATCTTACATCAGTTCTAGATAAGCTAGCAAGTCCAAATCTGCATATTGATGCATGAGGACATATTATAGTTCTACTCAAGTTAGAATGTTAGTAGCACCTAAGCTACTCTAGCTTAACCAAGCTAAGTCAGACAATATTGATAATTGGAAAGTTGGTTTCACCTGAGCTTCTGAGTGAATCTGGAGAAACACCCAAGTCATGCCAGCTACTATGTAGGGAGAATTTAATGAAATACTCTAATATTTGAAAATATCTTATAAATGAAGGATTGTAAAGATTATTGCTTACAAATTTTTCAGTTTACAAATCAATTCAGAGCCCTTAGCGATTCAGTGCAAATTTGTGATTGAAAGCAAAGTTTGATCATTTTGTCTGAACAATATGGCATCCACTTCTAGCATAAAGGTCAAGAAAGGTTCTAAGATGTTGGTGAGGAATGTAATTTGTGATCCTCTAGTGTTTAAGCTTCATCCGGAAACTACAGAGGAGATAGACCCGATGGGAGCTCATTCCCTGATTCCTTCGAAAGTGTTACTAGTTAACGACATCCGAAGCTTCTATCACTGCAACATATAGGAGCTTGGAACCATTGAGATGAAAAAATAATATGATGAACTATGTACAAATAGGAGTCTAAAGCCTGAGCATAAGCACCTCAAAACCAAGGGTTTGACACACATCATGCACATGCCGAGGGATTTCCAAACAAAATGGATAAGATATGTTCTTAGTTGTGTCCACGACATGTACCTATGGTTGGAACATCTTGTGAAGATCACGAAGTAAATAATTCACTGTGTCACTGGGTTCCCTATGCTAGAAAATCTGAAAGCTACCAAAACCCTAACCCAGGATGACCTAGTTGAGTTAACTCTTGCCGAGTGGGACAATAGAGGCATGAGACTTAACAGAGTAACTGATATGGAATTGAAATTTGGAATTCATGTTATAGCCCACAAGATATACAGTTTAAGCAGACCTAACAGTGTTCCATGTGAAGCTGTTGATCTAGCATACAAAGTGGTGAATAAGAATCTGGCATTCGACCTAGCAGAATTATAGCTCATCCAGTTGAGAAAGAATATGGAAAGCATCCGAGTATCCAAATCCAATTCATGTAAGTTTGGCTCTCTACTAATCTGCACACTCTTTTATGTTGAGAATTTCTTTCCCTCCAAGGGAACAGTAGCATGGAAGAAAGACAGACCAATAATTCATCAGCTTAATGAATTCATAGTTGAGTTACGAGATAACTTTGATAACATTATGGATGGATACTTTGAGAATTTCAAACAGAAGATGCAGAGTAGGTACATAATTCCCAAACAACTAGTTGAAGATTACAACGATGAAATATGTTCCCTAGTTGATTGTAATAAGGTTTATATACAAGTAGTAAAGCCTAGGGTTGCAAGGGTAAAACCCCTGTCATATGAAGTCAACAAAGATGACACAAGAGATATCATAGAGGCTCTTGTAAATGAAATTTCCAATCCAAAGGCACCCTACTTTGGAACATATGAGGAAGCAAAGAGCAGGATATCTTTGGAGATAGAGATTCCCAAGATATTGAAAAGAGGAAAGAAGAGGCTTGATACATTTAAGAAGTATGGCAAAACCTCTGACTCTCCTACCATCTCTGAGAGTAAAGAGGATACAATTAAAATAGAGGATGTTGAATTTGAAGAAGAAAAGGAAGAAACTAATATTAAACCTCCACAGAAGAAAAGGAAGGAAACACCCAAACAAAAAAAGGAAAAAGGCACTACCCCTATTGTCACCTTGAGGAGATCAAGGAGAAGACTTGTACTGAGTGATGATGAGGATGATGATGAAGAAGATGATACTATGGTTTTTATGAAACCAACACCCACACTTGATCAGAAAATTGAAGAACTAAGAGAAGGAAGAGAAATGAGTTCTTTGAAGTCACTGAATTATGCTTCTAGAACTAAGGAAGAAAAGAAGAAGATTGAAGAAGCAGTGGTGGAGAAGACGACAAAGTGGAAATATGACCCCTCTGAGTTGAAGACTAATATGAATGAAGACCTATTCAAGGCAGTCTCTATTCCCTAAAACAATGTAGTCCAAGCTGAAAAAGACATAAGGGAACAAACATTGAAGCAAGTCATGTTTGCAATGAAGGGCAAAGAAGTAAAAGATGCCTTGAGAAAATATCAAAATAATCACACCCCCAGATTCAGGGCATTCCAAATATTGAGCAAAAACATAGAAGATGTAGTTCAGTGTGCCACATTAGTGTGGAAATCAATATTTGAGATAAAAGAAGAAAATGTGAAGGAAGAAGTACCAAGTACAAACCCTCCAAAATAGGAAAATGATGATACATTACCTGAGGTACAGACTATTGAAGAGTCCAATGCTGAGAAGATTGCAGTTGAGGTAATGGAATCATTACCCCAATCTCCTATCCAAAGTATAGTACCTTCAAGCAAGGACAAGGTTGCAAAATCCACATCTGAACAAGTAGTAACCGAGCAATAGGATTCACTTACTACTGAGACATGCATACCCGAGTCACAGAAAGACAAGGTAGATATTTCTACTGTCAGTATTGATGAATCAATTAACATTGATTCAATAATTGGAACTGTAAAGGTCACTGACCTAATTGGAATGAATACTAAAGAAAAGGATGAGGAAGGTAAAGGTAAGGAAATTGTTCCTTCACTGAGTCCTAAGACAAAAGGAAAAGAAAAAGAAGTAACTACTGATGAGATAGATCTTGATAAATAAATTGTGATTCCAAACTGGGATCAATCCAGCTTATCTGAAGAGAAAATGGATATTCTAGGAGAACTATGGAAGAAAAGAGCTACGCAGTAGAAGCTCCAAAAATAAAGGCAAAAGAACAAAGTACTTGAAGATGTCAAAGGCATATTTGTAGATGTATTGCAGATTGAAGTCAATGAGAGTGACTCAATAATGAACCAACTTGTTGACATTGTCCACAAGTTCAACACAGATATGAATTGTCAAGAGAATTTACTCGAGAAGGCATAAAATAAATTTGAGAACAAGGTTCTAGAAAACATTGCAAAAAAGATTGCAATTGACCAGGTGCAACTTACAAATATCATTAGCACTCTAGAAACCACCGTGAAAAATGTGGTAGCACTATTTGTAAAGTTGAGTGACACCTCTAACTTTACTATGGAGATCAAGAACAAGATAGTGAAGATTGATGCAGACATGAAGGAAAGTGCAAGGCAGTTAGCACTTGACCCGAGCACTAGTTCAGCTCACTTCATAAAGATCAAGTATCTTACTGATCTATAGGCTGAATTTTTGAGAGAAGAAGCAAGAACTAGAGAATCACTTACAGCAATCTAGAGCCAACTCCTACCACACATGGATGGAATGCATAAATGCATAACACATGCAAAGACACTCATTCATGACAAAAATTTCTCAGTTGTCAAGCTAATGATAGAGTTGTCTATAGAGCTACAAATTGAACTGCACATCTTGAAGGTGCTACAAAATAATTGGGACAACACTCTGTCTCAGATTTTGAAGGTACATAGTGATTTTCTATCCTACTTTGGAATAACCTTGTAAGTATCACTTTTTGGCATTTTTGTCAAAAACAAGGGGGAAATATCATTATATTGTAATAAAGGGGAAATATCATTGAGGAAACACATGTACAGTGAAAATTGTAGAAAAAATACTTTACAAAAACATTTTTTGAAAAACACAAAAATAGAGTCAGTTGGACCCAAGCAACAGAAGCAGTGTCAAAACTCGAGCAGACAGTAAGGGGGAGTTTTGACATATCAGAAACAGAATTCAATGATAAGTGTTTTTGTCACTAATACCAAAGGGGGAGATTGTAGACCTTATGGAAATACATATTGTCAATTAGTGTCAAAACACTTATTCATCTAGTGTCGACCGAGTCAACAAGAATTATGCAAAGTCCTGAGTGATCAGTGTTGCCCGAGTAATCAGCATTGCCCGAGTGACCAGTATCGCCCAAGTGATAGTTTATCACCTGAGTAGACTTCTGGACCCCAGTGAAATTTTGAAGCCAACCTTGCATATATTGTTAAATATCATTTTGTTTATTGCAAGCCAACTTACAGAGTTATTTGTTTTGATAAAGATATATATGTAAGATAGTTTGTTTTATCCAAAAGTAGTATGTATGGTGTATATATATGAAATGTATGTATATGTATAAGACATGTGAATGGCAGTTTGATTAAATAGCATAAGTATTCGGGACAATAGAGTCTCATCTATCACATTCAGGTGATCAGTTATATTCAGAAGGATCTTATTCAACAATCATAGTTGCACAGAGCAGATCATCAACTGGATCATTCTCACAGGTGGATCAAAAAAATCCTTTAACAAGGTGGACCTAATAGTGCTTTCTCTAAATCTATTAATAGATTTGCATTACTTATTGTATTGTATAAAATCCTTTAACAAGGTGGTCCTAACAGTCCTTTCTATGCTGCTAACAGGGAAGAACATCATAAGTGGTCATTGTAAGCTCTAACAGGATAAATTTATACTACAGTACTAAATCTTGTGGGTATCATCCCCACCCCAGTTTTAATTTCTTTTGGAAGGTTTCTGGGTAACCAAATATTGTGTTATGAGTAGTTTATGATTCTTTACTTTCAAGTTCTATGCATGCAAAAAAATAAGTTAATCTAATTATGGATTAAAAGATTAAGTTTTATTGGTTCCAAATTCACCCCACCCCACCCCCCACCCCCCACCCCCCCCCTCCCNCCCCGCCCCCCCTCCCCTCCTCTGAGTCACTGGGAACATCATATATTTCCAACAGTATATATTGGTTAAAGGATAATTATTAGCATTAAAAAAATGAGAAAAAAGAATGCAATGAAGAGGAATGATTAACCATCCCTATAGTTATGATTTCCATAGTCTCTAAGTTCCTTATGTAAACATAATCAAGAACTGATTTACCTAGTCCACTATGAGAAATTTGATAAACAAAAAGGATATTAGATGACAAGGAGGGAATGTGAATTACATCATTAAAAGTGCCTTCTCTCAATGACAATATAACCTTTCCAAAAAACCTTCATGTATGTGTATTTATCCATCAATATATTAGGTGAATTACAAGGCTTAAAAGAAGATAACATATCCTTTGAAGATTTCATGTGATGAGATTCTCCTAAATCAAGAGTTCATCTCCCATGTTCATGAATTGTAGAAGCCATGAGTACTTTGACTTTCATATCGAACCCATGTGAAACTCTTGTAATTCTTTATTGTATTGATGAAGTTGTTGTCGATTATGATTCTAAAGAAGAAGAAGACATTGATAAGACAATTGGATGTCTTTCTTCTAAAGGTGTGTGAGTTCATCAATAATCTTTTCTTAACACCTAACTAAACTTAATTATATTAGGAAGATTCCTCAAGACCTAAGTAAACTTAAGTATAATAGGATCCATTGATGAACTAGTAAGGTAAGATACCTTATTTGTGCATCAAAACCTCTACTTGTGCAACTTAAGGAGTAGCATATTTTTATATAAAAATGATGCCAAGGTGAATATTATTACAAGTTCCAAGAAGTGGGCCATATTATGTAGTGATTACGAGGCAGTCTTTCAAAAATGAAATAAAGAAGAAAACCCATTGGGATAAAACTCCTCTCCAAAAGAGACAAAAGATACAATCAATTGATGAAAGATGGATATTTTCTCAATGATATACCCCAAAGATTACAACCTTCAAAAAATTACAATGAATTCTCCTTCATAGATAGGAAAAAATAGAGACTATGCGATCCCCCATAATGAGAAAACTTACTACAAAGAAACACTAGAAGCACACTAGAGTAACATTGGAACCATAATTATAGCAACAAATACAAGATTATAAAATCCTAAAAATAGTGAAAACCCATGATTTTTGGAGTAACATTAGAATCAGATGATGTAATAGAAATGATTGATTATATTTATACCAAGGAACATAAAAAACCCTTTAATGGAGAAACACTTGAATCTAATTGAAGCAACATGAGATTGATAATTGATATATAATTGTAATGAAATGCATTGATAAAAAAACCTTCCCAAGTGACAAGATGTCCAAGTAATCCTCAGGGGTACTCATAAGAAAAGAATTGGAATAAAAGTTGGGGTTGAATTTGGAAGAAGTGCACGGATGACATGATAGATCTTCTCAACCTTTCCCATGCTGCAAGAGTCACAAAAATAAAAGGCTATGACAATAAGTTATGAGATCAAAAGCCAAAAATGAAGATCTCTTTTCAAAAAAAATGACACCAAATAGTATAATCTAGATAAATAACCCACTCCTTTGGAAATTACACAGGATAAGATTTTCGATGATATCTTGTTTTTCCGAAAATAGATATCCTAGTGAAAAGTTAATATGAATTTCTTGATTAGGGTAGAATGGCCAAAAAGGAAAAAAATAGTACCAAGAGGGCTAGCCCCTAGGTTCCCCTAGGACCATTTACTAGTGGGTTTTAAATAATAACCTTTCCATCACTAGTGGTGACATAACTAGGGTGAGACAAAAGTGTGACGATGAGTGGGTGATAGGTTCTTGAGGATGTTAAAACCATCATCAAGGGCATAACAAAAAATGTTGATGGAAATAAATATTAAAAAAATCAATTTAAAACTTTTCATACCAAGATTTGACTAGAAGATGTTGCAACCACGTATTGAAAACAAATATGATGCATAGAGACAATATAATGTTTACACAAATAATATGACAACAAGGAATGCCATATGGAATATTTTTTTGAGAGTTATTTATTTCTACCACTGCCAACCACAATAGGAATTATAACCAATTATATATCATCGATACAATCATACAAAATATGTCAAAGGATAGAATAACATATAATGCCTCAAGATGAAAATCATCGATTTCAAAAATTTGACGTATGATCTTTATGTTTTTACATAATGATAGGGTTTGTTTTGGCCCAATATGCTTTAAAAATTCAACAAGATTCTACATTATGAAACCTTTTGTCTACTTGAAACCCTTGTAGATATAGCCTAATATGTTCAATTTTGATGAAATAAAAGCCAATTTTGACTCTATCTAATCCCTTGGATTCATCATGAGGTGCTTTAAACCCTAATATTCACCCACCAATATCTTCAATCCTGATGACGTCCCTCAGATTCTGGGAAAGAGTCAAAAATGATAGAGCTCTGATACCATGTATGAGTTATATTTTGAACTCCCCACACCATAGGGTCACCTCAATAAAAAAAATAACCTTCCACAAGAGATAAATTACAAGAATAGATAGCATGATTATGGACGCTTGAATTATTGATTGAATATTAAATATAGATAAGATGCATTTATTATATACGAAATATAGTTGGATAGGATTATAAAATTGTACGTGTCTTAATCCTATGTTGTGAAATAACTAACTTGAAAATTATTAAATTATCTAGAACTAAACATGTTAAATATAAAAAATGATAAGATCTTATGACAACTAACACCCTCTAGAAAGATTCCCTAGGACCTATATAAACATAATTTTGTGAATAAGACCCATTAAGGAACCGGTTAGGTAAAATACCTTATTCACACCAACACCCAAAATGGTAAAAATATTCATGACTCATTTGATGACACCTCTAATTCAAATAATTACTAACAATCTAGTATTTTTTGAGCCATTGTATATTTCCAACACAAATATTGTATCTAGTGTTACTCTTGTTGCACTTCATTCTAGCAAACTCATCACCAAATTCTCTTAGATATTATTTGTCCTACTACCATCAATGTAAACATCCATAAAAAAATTACCAAAATAAAAATTGAACATCCTCCCACCCAACCATACAGAAATCAAAATCTGAATCCACCTCCTCCATGCTACTTTACATCCATTCTCTTTACAAAATAAGTTTCAATGTCTTTTGTGCTTGTCACTACTAATATTGAGGAGATTAGAAATTGATGTAGTGCCAAGGTGAGACAATCCCCAAAGGAGATGTCCAACCTCGTAGAAAGAGTAAACGCAACAAAAACAACAAAGAAATTGACACAATAAGATGCAAGAAATGATTTATTGATCATAATTTAACCATACATGTTAGGCTATAAGGCCTTCCCAGTTATGACCACATATAAAGAAAACAACTCTAAGATCTATCCCAAAGATCTCTACAAGATTCAGTTCAATATCCTATTGCTATACCTTCTACCCCTTCACTAACTTCCTTTCACTTCCTCTAACCTACCCCCTAAAATGAAACCAAGACCTACATTTATACAAAATCATGACCACAAGTCGGCACAAGAAATAACATTCCCCAAAGCAAGAAACGTATTAAAAATATAGGTCTATTCCTATACAAACATAGCATAAGAAGAAGCAATCAAATGGAAAAATCAACGAAGGAACCACAATCTACACACTAACATCACAACGACTAAGAATCCCATAATCTCGATCGCAACACAAATCTCCAGGTAAGTCCACGCCAGTTATGAACACGTTACCCAAAGCCAGAAAGAGAAAGAAATATCACCATGTGATCAACCCTAAGAGATGTGATCATAGCAGAATGATCCAAGAACACTCTAGAAAAATAATCTATGAGTGCAACTCCTAACTCACACAGAAACTCGAACCACACTCCAACCTATCAACCCAATCAAAAGAAAAGGAAAGCAAATACTACCCTATCACAAGATCCTCCAAATCTTGAATAAGATAACACCAAATAAGGAGTGATCACAGAACAAAATCCAAAACACTATCAATAAAATGTCAGTACGAGCGCAACAGCTAAAGATCCAAATGGGCCAATCACAACCAAAAACATAGAAATGACCAACTGTAACCCAAACTCATAGAATGATGCAAGATTGCCAGCAAACCAAGGATTCTCTTGTATTAGACACCCTAGGTGAAAAAATATTTTCCATAAGAGAAGCTCATGAAAATATTAAGGGATTCAAAACAGAGATCCCATGTTCATTCCTAATCCACATATTCTCTACTTCTGCTACTTGCACTTGAATTCCACCCTTCTCAGGAAAGTATTGCAAATGACTCTTCCTATCATTCTTCCACTCATGCATTCTACCTGAACTATATGTACCAATAGGACAAGATCCCAACTGAATCTTCTTCTGCTTCCTTTTACCACTATTACCCTCTGATTTTCTTTCATATCTCTAAACCTTAATCTCTGTACTAACCTATGCACTCATATCATGTCTCCTTCCAATGCTCAAGTTCCTCATTCCTTTGTCTTCATCCTTCAAAGGAGTCAAAGTAAATTTGTGTCCATCGTTTAGGATTGTAATGAAATTTCTTTTATAGTCATGAATAACTTCTTTATCATACTGCCAAGGTCTTCCAAGTAAAACATGACAAGAACTCATATTCATAATGTCACATAATACTTCATCCTTATAAGGACCAATGTGAAAACTTACCGTGCATTGTTCCTTAACCTCTAATGCATGATCTTCCTATAACCAACTAATCCTATAAGGGAAAGGATGTTTCAACCTCTTCAAACTAAGCTTCTGAACCATCTCCTCATAAACCAAGTTATCAGTACTTCCTCCATCAACAATCACCTTACAACATTTACCACCTGACTTACACATAGTCCTGAATAAATTTGTCCTTTGACAAGGATAAAATTGCTTCTTGGTTAGCAATGTTCTTCTAAGCATAAGATTCTCACCACCCTTAGGTTCAACCATGTTCTCAAAAATAACAGGATCCTCCCGAGCCATAAGAATTTTTTTATACTGAAAAGCTCTATGACCATTCTGTCCACACATAAAAGAAGTACCGTTAAACCAATTTCTATCATCGCTCTTATGATCATCAGTTCTAGGTGCAACCAATTTAACTTCTTCAACAAGCTTATCTTTCTCCTTCACCTGTTTATATTTTCCTCTAGAGTTGCCTTGATTTCTCTTCTTCAACTTATCTTCGGCCTTCAAAGCATACTGATAAGCATCTTCAACTGTACCAATCTTCATCATACTAAACTCATCCTATATGTTATATCTGAGACCATTAACATATATAGAAACCTTCTCTTTAGTCAACTCTCTATGTTCAGATCTAATGGTCAGCTTGTAAAACTCCTCAATATAATCCTTCACACTGAGATCTTTCTGCTTCAAATTCTGCAACTTCTTAAACAACTCCAATTCATAATCCTTGGGTATGAACTTAGCTTTCAATTTAGTAACCATCATCTTCCATCTAGAAATATTCAATTCTCCTTCATCTTCTCTATTCTTCTGCAAGTCCTTCCACCAAAGTGCAACATGTCCTTTCAAATTAGTCTGTGCAAATATAACCCTCAAAGGATCACAGATGTATTCAAGCTCAAAGTAGTCTTCTATCTCTCCTATCTAATCAATCAGGTATTGAGGACTCAATGTACCTGAGAAATTAGATACTTCCATCCTATGAGTAGTATTCAATCTAGCCATAGTTCTCATCAACCTATCAGATCTATCTTCATTGACATATCTAGCAATCTCTACAGATTTGAATTCATCAACAACTTTCTCATAAGCATCTTCTGCTCTAGGACCTCTCTATAATCCAGCAACAATATTTATGATACCATCCATGAATACATTCATTTCATTACGGATCTCAACTCGCAGATCCACTTTCATCTGATCAATCATCCTAGGGTTTAGTTTTCTAGGAGGCATATTTAAAACCTTAAGTGAAAATAATTCAAGTTTTGATCACCTTGTACATTCATTAACTTGATGCAAGCCAAATCTTCACTCTTCCACCTCACAAACAAATTCTCCAAGGAATCACAAGCATAGGAACATGAATTTGCAAAAACCACCAACATCAAACCTTGCTCTGATTTTTTTCTGATGCCAAGGTGAGAATACTTCCAAATGAGATGTACAACCTCACAGCAATAGTAAACACAATAGAAAAAATAAAGAACTTGACACAATAAGATATAAGAAATGATTTATTGATCATGATTTAACCATACATGTCGGGTTGTAAGGCCTTCCCAGTTACGACCACATATGAAGAAAAAAACTCTAAGATCTATACCAAAGATCTCTGCAAGCTTTAGGTCAATAGCTCACTGCTATACCTTCTTCCCCTTTACTAACTTCCTTTCACTTCCTCTAACTCACCCCCTAACACGAAACCAAGCCCTACATTTATACAAAATCATGACCACAAGTCAGCACAAGAAATAACATTCCCCAAAATAGGAAACATATTACAAATATAGGTCCAACCCTATACAAACATAAGATAAGATGAATTGATCACATGGAACAATCCACAAAGGAACCACGATCCACACGCTAACATCTCAATGACTAAGAATCCCAAAATCTTGATTGCAACACAAATCTCTAGGTAAGTCCAAGCCAGTTATGAACACGTTGCCGAAATCCAGAAAGAGAAAGAAATATCACCACGCAATCAACTCCAGGAGATGAAATCATAGGAGAATGATCCAAGAAAACTCCAGAATAAGAATCTATGAGCACAACTCCTAACTCACACAGAAAATTGAAGCACAGTCCAACCTGTCAACCCAATCAAAAGAACAAGAAAACAAATACTTCACTATTACAGAATCCTCCAAATCTTGAACAAGATAACACAAATTAAGGAGCGATCACAGAATAACATCCAAAACATTTTCAAGAACATGCCACTACAAGTGCAACAACTAAACATCTAAGTGGACCAAACACAACCAGAAACACAGAAACTGCCAACTGTAATCCAAACTCACAGAATGATGCAAGATTACCAGCAAACCAAGGATGCTCTTCCATTAGAAATAGTCCTCTGATTACATACTTCTATGGTGATTCACTTGATTCATCCTATTAGGATATCCTTTTTGAATCATTCAGAGATATTTTGACATTGTCCATGCTCTTAACAAGATCATTGTAACTCACTTTGTAAGATACTTAGTATGATCCTATAATCGCAACTAATTATTTAGCTCTTACTATAGGTGAGATGCCTAGTAATGTTCTAATAATAATTCCTTTGCAAGCTAAATCTCCCTCCTATTATTACCAAAATTGGGAGACTGGTGATATTATTAGAAAATATGTTTAGAATAATACCTCCATATATTTAGAATTAAGGTGTTCGCATGATTGTCTTGTGTTTCCCCAAACCTATTTGTACTTGTTTGTTTATCTTTATTGGAGGACCCATGATACCCTTGCAGACTGTACATGGATATAAATTTAGTTAATTCTTCTATTTGAATCATCATTCTTCTATTTTTGTATATTGAACGTGTTACTTCTAGGGACGATTAAAAATGTTGAGGCATTCAGGCCTTTTTCACATTGACCCAAAATAATTATTTGTTTTCATGAGACATTATTTCTCTGTACTTGTTGTTCCATTGAATCTAAGGAATGGTGACTTTACATACCCTAATTCTAATTACATAAATAATTATCATACTCATATTGACCCTGGGTCTATGGACTTATTAATACTCTTTTTTTGTTTGCAAGTGTTGTATTTTTATGTGGCATCTTTATATTGTGTGATATCATTCCATGAGAATATAAATATTACTTTTGTCATTCCATGTGGCATCTTTTTACTGTGTGATGTCATTCCATGATCATAATATCCTTATTTTTCTCTCTCCTTAACATAACTCACACTCTTAGTGTTATGCAACTATTTAAAGGAGGGTTATCAAAATGTGCACGTATCATATTTTAAATTATTGATAAGCTTTATGCTCTTTCTAGTAGCTTGGTAGCATATAAACCACCTAGCATAATACAACTTGTTAGAAGTTTGTTATTATTAGGTCCTATCCTTTTTATGGTTATCCTACTATACAACTTGTAGTAACCATGGTTGATCAAGAGCATTAAGGAATCTAGCATAAGGGAAATTTCTTGCCGTACTTATTAAATCATTTATTCCATTCTCCTCTTGTTATCTCTCATTTTCTTCCTTCTTCCTTTCTCTTTCTAGTTGAATATTGTTTGCAAGAGTATTTGTTTTCTTATTAGCATCTTTCTTTTTAACGAATATATTATTTATAAAATTTTGCAGCATCCATGTTTGTGCAAAATACCTTAGTTATTTTGCATGTCTTCTTCTTGAAGGCACATCCATGTGGATTGAATATTATATTTCCTATATAACCTCCCATGGTAATATTTTTTTTTAGTTATTTATACTTTAGCATGCATATTTAGCATAGTTTGCTTGCCTACTAAAGTGGGGAGACATTGTAGGGTCATAAATTGCAAATTCTTGTGATATCACAATACACAATGCCCTCTCTTTAGCTCGTGATATAAAATTCATTTAATTATAAAATGTTAGAGTCAAGAGTATCATATATCTAATAGTTTTATTAAAATTCTATTTTTTTAAGTTTAACTTTTTAGATGAGAGTGCTATGTGCAAATATTTGTATGACATGTTAAAGTCATGTAAAAATTTACAATTTAAGTGGTAATTGGAGTGCTACCTTCCCACACATATTTTAGAGGTAACACCAAGTTGTATGACAATTGTGTTGAACAAAACCAACTTGACTTTTCATTTTTTAAAAAGAATGTTGATTTTTACTAACACTCACTCTCACACATAGAACTCTGCAGTTTATTAAATAAGCTCTTGGGTTTTAAATGTACATCAAACTCTTTGGGACCTATTGCATATAATTATTTCAAAGCATGACCGAGAAAGAAAATATTGTTGAAGTTTTCTCATCTCTTTGGAGATTTATTTCCATTTCTAGGTTATCCCATTCTATTTTCTCCTTCCTACTGTAAGTAGTTTTTCATTATAACATTTATATATATAAATGATTTTATCATGATATAAATTTAATTAATTTTTATATCATTAGAATTACATTTTATATTGAAGCAATCAACTTTATCATTTCTTTTTAATATCATCACAAATCTTGTTTGTCACTGGTGGTAGAAATATCAAAACAAGGGTTTGATTGAGGCAAGCCCCTTAACGTCCAAAACATTTTTTTTCTCTTGTTTTAGTGTGTGTGGGTTTTTGGATTGGAGGTGGATAGTAATATTTGGTGATATTTCTTCATTTATTAATAATTTATTTAATCTTTAGAGTTTAAAACTTCTTAGCCTATCTTTCTCTATTTTTGTTATTTTAAATACATTTCATATACAATGAGCTCGTGATATTCATTTTGCATGTGTAGGCATTGGTTTTGGAGCAATTTGTGTTTTTTTCATTTCACATCTATTTCGAATGATAGTGTGACACACGGATGTATGTACTATACACTAGTGTCTAAACGATCGACTCTAGAAATTCACATAATCATATTTGAAACTTGTATTTTCTATTTTTGCATAAATTAGTTTGTAACAATTGTAATGCAAAATAATATTTTCACCAATTCATTATTTTTGGGATTATTGAGTTGTAATATCAATTATGTTTCTAGTCATAAGTATTTAATAAAAGGATAAGTTAGATAGGAATGATAAATTAACTCATCTGAGTGTAAGGTAGTATATAATTCTCAAAGAACTTGTATTCCTTCAGAAGGACCAATTTTTATGCACTACAATATTGCTATTGAGGGCATGCAAAAAGGGGTCACATAGTTCTTGATGGTTCATGTTAGTCACATTGGTCAATGAATAAGGGGCTTTCTGCTAACTTGTGATTAGGTGTGCCATGAAATTATAAAAATCCAATTATACACGTAAAAAATCCTTGATTCCTATATTTAGTTGCTTGTTTATATCATTTATTGTGATAAACTTTCTAATGAGTTACCAAAAAGAGTATATTGATGCTTTGGGGAGACGATAATACCAACTAAAAGTGATACCAAATGTTGGATATGGTCAATTCTGGAAGATATGTATATCCTAGAAATGATTTTCGGAATATGGGCTGGACCCGTTTGGTTCACCCAGAAGATGACTGGGAAGATGCATAAATAATTTTAATTGTTTATTTCTTAATTTTTTTGAATACAGTGTGTATGTGTGTATAATACACACACATGTATATATACACATATATGTGTATATATACATGTATATATCCACATATATGTGTATATATACATATATTTATATATACACACACATACACACATGTGTGTCTACACACATACACACATATACACACATTTGTGTGTATATACATATATACACATATACACACATTTGTGTATATATACATATTTACACATATACACACATATACACATATACATGCATATACACATATACCCACATATACACATATTTGTGTATATATACATATTTACACATACATATTTACATTTACACATATACACACATTTGTTTTTGTGTGTGTGTGTATATACACACACACACATATTTGTGTATATATATACATATTTATATATACACATATACCCACATTTGTGTATATATACATATTTACACATATACGCATATACACACATACACACACACATATACACACATTTGTGTATATATACATATATATACACATACACATACACATATACACACATTTGTGTATATATACATATTTACACATATACACACATGTGTGTATATATATGCACATATACACACATTTATGTTTATATATACACATATACGCACATATACACACATACACACATTTAAACATCTATCATGTCACGGATCCGATGAGAAATTAAATTTGCTTTTGTAAAAATTGGAATTGGAATTGAAACTCTAATTCCACCTATTTAGGTGGAAGATTGATATGCCCATTTTGGGGGTAAAATCAAAATTTCGTAATTCCAATTCCATTTTTATGCATGGACCCAAACATGGAATTTGGCATTATCCGGAATTAGATAATGCCAATTCCAGTCTAATTCCAGCCCCCAAACGGGCCCTTTGTAAATATTCTACCAATAATTTCACCCAAAGGGAGGAGATCCTTCTCGAGATTGCATATTCTTTGATGTTTGAATTTGGGTCTCCCTCCCATTTAAACTTCAATAGATCTAGGAGGCGATGGAAAAATAAGATGCTACAAATGTTAAGATCTAGGCACTCTTTTAAATATTTGAGATGTGTAGCTATATTCAACCTCTTTTATAGCAAGGGTTTCTCTTGCAAACATGAATCACATGGGAGGGTTTTGGAAACTTAGCTGAACCTGAAAGAGAACATTCAATGTTTTGTATACATTGAAAGAGAACATTCAATGCTAACAAAATTTACATAGTTGAATCCATAAGCTCAAGAACAATTCAAAAAATTTATTTCTAGGCATGTTTCGATAAATCTATTGTGCACTTTTTGGATGCAATGGTGGTGATATTGTGTAATTTTTCTTTGTGGGTATCCAATCAGATTGAGGATTATAAACTTTTGGTTAGGGAGCTAGAAGTGTGTCATTACTCACATTCTGATGATAGAAATTTATGTAAGGAGGTAATAGAGTTGCCCCTAGCTTTGATCGATTTTGGTAGCAATAAAAGGATTAACACGTGATCACTACTTTTATAAACTTTTGGCTAGGGAGGTAGAAGTGTGTCATTACTCACATTCTGAGGATAGAAATTTATGTAAGGAGGTAATAGAGTTGCCCCTAGCTTTGATCGATTTTGGTAGCAATAAAAGGATTAACATGTGATCACTACTTCGGTGATCGTGGCCTTTATTTGAATTTATATTAAAGAGGTTCATCACCTATAGCTTCAAGTATCTTAATCCATTGGACCAAAGTGGCTAAAAGGTTTGTGGGTGCTACACCCTCTATTTTTAATTTTCATCACCATGTCTTGAGATGGGGGTTTGTTGGCCCGATTAGTTTATTCCTCATTTTTGTCACACTTGATGTGCATTAGATTGTTCAACTTGGTGGGCTATACAGAGACCTTTATATGCCTCTCAAACCTCTTGTAAATTTCTTTCTAGGCATCCCAACTTATTATCTAATTAGGTGCTTGTGTCTCTAAAACTCATGATAGAATTATATTGTTGGTGGATTTCAAATTGAATGAAATCTTGGTGTTTCTAAATTGACTTGGATTTTGTTGGAGTGCAATATCTCAACTTTAAGCCATCATTAAATGTCACAAAAAAAAATTCTGTTCTAATCTTCAAATATATAAGTTAATATCTTCACAATTGAAACAATTACAAATTAGTACTAATGAGTGTGACTGAATATATATTTTTGAATGCAGACTCATTAGAGGGGACCTGTCTCTGGCCCTATTTTATTCAAACATATTTTGGAGGTATCAAAGATACCACAAAATAATGGAATGGATGTGAAGAGAGAAATGGAGACAAAAATAAAATAAGCGAGAGAAACAAGAACAAGATCATCCAAAAGGATTTAATAATTCAAGTTGTGCTTACCAAAATAAAATGACTGACCATGCAAGCTGGCAAGGGATAAAGTTTTGATGTAATAGTATCATAGTATCAAGCTATCTCTTAGATTTTCTCAGAATCTACAATCCTCTTTCTATAAAGACTGAACCTCAGACTCCATAAGGCATGGATAATGGGAAAGAGTATAGTTGTGCAAATGATTTATTACATTTTTTAGCCTGTGCTCAACATTGTTCAATACACTACAGCTTAACTAGTTTCATTACAATGGCTAACATTCTTCAGAAATTGGAGGTATTTGAAGAATCTACGATGACAACTGCACTACGAATGTAGGGTTCTGGGTGACAATAAATTTATTGAGTGTTTGTAGGCTCATTTAATATTACTTTAAGATAATTTAGTTGTGGGTTTTATAAGACCGATTCTTAATTACATATAGCTAAATATTACATAGATCTGACTTGGATTTTTTCTTTCTCTCTTTCTCCTTCTTTCTGGAATGAACATGTGAGCATTAGCAATAAATCATGCCAATTCAAACTGCTAATTCCTTCCACATATTGGGGGAATTGAGGTCTACAAAAGAGACGACTCCAAGGCTAAGTGTAAAGCTCTGAATGAAACATTTAATTAGAGAAGTGACTGAAAATTGAAATGAATGAACATCCATGATAAATTTTGAGGTCCACAGTGAATCTCAAAGAATCTTAAATAAAACATTGAGTGCTTGGCAATTGTGTAGAAGGGCATAAAAATAACCAACTTATCATTGATAAATTTTGTTGGACTGATATAAATGAATATCTAAATGGTCCAATTACTACAGATAGGCCAAACAGGACAGGGAGGCCTGCTATCAACCTTAGCTGAGCCATACCCCATGACAATGACAGAACTGCAAACCCAGTTACTGTTATTATCATGTTATATGATGCTTTTCAAACATTACTTGAGAATTCAATACATTAAAGCCAATAGAATTATTAAATGGGTCTTTTAGATAGATCAGCTTCTACATTGTTGGATGTAAGTTTAATAGTAGTCTATCCTTTCTTTTTCTCTTTGGTTTTTTATATTTGTTTCTACATATTTGAAGAACTAAACATTTGTATAATTTGAAGAGCACAGACCATTTTATTATTTGTTTCTACATTTTTGAAGAATCTTTCAGGATGTGTCCTTGGAACCTCATTACTTGTAGTGGAAGATTCTCCACTCTTTTAGAGAAACTGTTTCTGCAAAATGTGACACTATAGAGGCTATAGATCCTGGAGATGCTATTGTCCATAACCGCCTAAATTTTCCTCCTCCACAAGGCAGGCATTTGAGGAAGATATGTCGGAACCCTTTGCGAAAGATAAATAGAGTTGGGAAGTGGAGTGCTCCTCTGCAAGGTACTCTTAAAATCAACATGGATGGGTCTTTCAAAGGAAATCCAGGTCCTGCTGGTATTGATGGACTGGGCAGAGATAGTAGGGGAGATGTTCAGTTTATATTTTCAGTTTATAAAGGTCATCACACTAACAACTTGATGGAGGCCATAGCTATCTTGTATGCTGTGGAGCGTGCTTGTGACCTTGGATGGCAAAGGCTTAGGCTTGATTGTTAACCAGATTCTTCATTTGTGTGTTTCTTTGGATTCTATTACTTTCACCCATATCCCCAAAGAGTGGAATGGTGTTGCTGATTGTTTGGCCAAATGGGCCTCTGATTATATGTTTGCTTGGAACATTGTAAATATGGCTCAATTACCTCCGGGCCTATCTCATCAGTTAGATCAGTTAGTGGATCTTGATAGGGCTGTTTGACGCCTTTTTTTGTAGTTCTTCCTGCTTGAATAAATTTTCACCCCTCTTTTAAAAAAAAAAAAACAAACAAACTAAACATTTGTATAATTTGAAGAGCACAAACCATTTTATTAGTGTAATACTGAATAAAGATATTATGATGCTTTCTCCTAGATTTAACCTTTCAAATGAACCACATTATATTATAATATTATGTGTTCTTTTCTTATATTTCTATTTCCTATTTATTGTGTTATGTGTTCCTTTCTATTATCTCTATTTCCTATTTATTGCCATTTAATCTATTCTTTAAGCTCATTACAGGCATCTCCATCTTCCATCTTTCTTTAGGAAGTAATTACCCCATATAAACTAGGAACTGTTCTAACCTCTGCCTATTAGTTGTAAACCCCCAAATGACCTATGTTATCGAATGTGCATATTCTACAACTACTATCTTTAAGTTAAATGTGAGAAATTTCACTTAGGACAGTCCAGCTAAAAAACACTAATAACATTGAGTAGAACTAAGAAGTACATATAATTAACTCAAATCTATATATTAGAATTTAGAATAGAGTAACTTTTAACATTCAACAGACAAAAATAATCAATAAGACAGAAAACCTATCTTGAGCACCCTAACTTCGCGTTTCGAAAATTTTAAATAACTTCCAATTTTTTACAGCAGCTTACTTGATAAGTCCCCTGCTTATAAATAAGGTTTCAGGGTCACATCACTAAATATATGCCACATTAGCATGATTTTTGTCAAGATTTCCAAAAAATACAAAAAAAAGTGAGACTAATGGTCGTCCAAAAAGTAGACTCGTACTTGTGCAGCTGATGTGAGATCACATGACTGGTTGCTTTTTAAACTAAGAGATACATTTCATTCAATTATGGGTAGTCATCATCAGCTATAACAACTTTAAAATTACAACTATTGGTATAATATTGTCAAAAATATTGAACATTAAATCAACAAGCGTAGATATTAATTCAACTATTGCTATCACAACTATTAGAATGCACTCAGATACTAGATCCTTTCCCCTATCTATTACCATTATTTATTTTGTTACAAGACATGTATGAAAGCATTAAGAGATCCGTAGGTCACCTCCAAATGATCCTACGCTGAGCTGTACCTGCAGTAGGCCAGGGAAAAATACCAAAAAATGATTCCAAGACCAAAAGAAATGAGCAAGCTTTGCTACCTTCTACTAAAGATTAAACCTCAGACTGCAGTAGGCATGGATAAGGGGACAATATAGTTGTACAAATGATTTATTACATTTTTGAGTCCGTGCTCAACATTTTCTGTTACCTACAGCTTAGTCAGTTGCATTAGAATGGCTAACATTCTTGAGAAAGTTGAGGTACTTTGAAGAATCTATAATTTCTTAAATTCTTTCATTATTGGTGACAACTGCATTATGAATGTAGGGTTCTGGGTGATAATAAATGTATTAAATGTTTGTAGGTTCATTTAATATTAATTTAAGATAATTTAGTTGTAGGTTTTATAAGACCAATCTTAATTACATAAAGATGATATTGTGTACAATTTGCACTATTTATTCAATCAAATTATATATAAAAACAAAAACTTTAGCATCAATTCTGTAGTCTATAATTAATTTTTTTATTAAATGGGGAAGAAGGTGAGTTGTTGGGAAATCAATTCTTAAAGGTTTGATAAAATTAAGTTTATTTAAGAAAAATCATATTTAATATAATAAATTCTTTTGTGATAAAATTTCAATTATATCAATAATGTCTTATATAAATATTGATTGAGGCTCAAATTTCAGTTTTATTAATATTTTGTTGTTGCTTGAATGACAGGGAGCTTCAAATTTCAACTATATTAATGTTTTGTTGTTGTTGTTTAAATGACAGTATTATTTAGCCATCATAATAGTCCTTTTGTATGTGAAATCCTCTTATAGAAATACACTGTTGATTTTTAAATTATTCAGTATTTAGAAAAAAAAAAAAAGAGTTAAATCAAGTGTAATTATAAATTTTGTTGTTTTCATGCAAAAATTGACTAGCATGAATTTAAGGATCTATAATAAATAACTCACAATTATTAGATTTATTATGCAATTTAATAGCCAGTGACTTTCACTTCAACTACAATTTCAACTATCAAATTATCCATATCAACCAAATAGAATATGGTCAAACATATTATTGATTAAAAAATTATGTTGCTATGACTTTAATTTGGAGCTATTTAAGTTCAAGGAATTTCATCTTTAGGCCCCCCCCAAACCATTTTTTGTGAAAAGATGCATGCACTCCAAAATTATCCATCTTAGAAATAAAAAGTAAATTTCTTACAAGACCTAGATTATAGAATAGGTACATTGGAAAGTGTTTTCACTCTCCTATCATTAAAACATACTCTCACCTTCTCCTTACCAATAGTTTAATATGAACTATTTTCACCAAGGAACAAGTCACCACCATTATAAGCTTTGTAAGATGAAATCACTTTTTGTGAATATTCATGTATTACGAGACATCTAAATCAATAATCCAAGAATCATCACCAATAAGTTAATAGAAATAAATTTAACACAACATTGATACTATCATCAAAGTATTTATCTATAGAGGAATCATCAAAGTTCTTTTTGTATATTTCTTCTTGACATTGCCTCACTTTCTATAGTTCCAACACTTCACACTCGTCTTCTTAAGGAATTTTCAGCACATTTATTATTTGGATCTTTTCCTTATTTTTCTCTCTCTTTAAACAAGTAATGCATCCTTCAAGCTCTCAGCCTTGTATTTTCTCCCATCTTTTTGCTAAGCAAAGTATTAACAAGGACATCCCTATTTTGATATAGAATAGAGTCACTCAAAGAAATGACTAAATTTTCTAAGAATTCAGGCAAAGAGAAAACACCAGAATATATCTATTTTCCTCTTTTTTCTTGACAAATCATTAGAAAGTATTTGACTAAAAATAAAATTAAAAGCATTAAGATGCTCTAGAATTGAGTTTAACTCCATTTTTAATGAGTAAAGCTTCATTTCAAAATATGGCTTATTAACAAGACTCTTTGTTTGATACACAAATTAAATGTGCTAGTCTTCTATGGCACATGGAAGATAATATAATCTACAATACACAACTAAATGCTTCACTGTGGCTTCTTGTGAAACTTTGTCCAATTTTCTTTTGATGTATATACAGACTTGTCTATTTTTGCAACAAGTCTCTATTAATCCCTTTCTTCGAAGAGATCTTTCAATTTTTAGTTTCCATAACTTGTACATGGAGCCATTGAATTTCTCAATCTTCTATCTTGAAGTGCTAGTCATTGTTGCAATCATATGCAAACTTACAAAACCCCAAAATCAAGAATTATTTCTATAGCTAAAAGACCTATAACACTTCTAAAAAAGACATCCCTTTCTTATATTGAAAATAATGATAAATTACTACAATGAAGGCTTAAACAAATAGTAAACAAACTTGGAAAAAAACTATCTCGAGTGGTTTAAATCCATCACCTAGAACTTTAAAGACATGATTCTAACAACTTTAATAAATAAGACATTTGGAAAACTAAAAGTCCATTACAGAAGCCATTACTATTTCATAAAGGCTATGTTAATTTAATTTATTATTATTTTTTGTATGAAGACTCTTATTATTTGTAGTGACCACAACCATTATGGATCATTCAAAGCTCATGTCTTATAAGAACCTAACCCATGTGCTTCATGGACCTAGCATATTATGAATGAAATGGGCACTTTCTCTTTAACCAATGATAATTCACACAATGGGAGGCATATTAGGCATCATGTTCATTTACCTAATGATTTTTCAAATTTCTACTCCTAAGAAGATTATTCTAAGATTACTCTAAGATCTAAGGGAGCTACATAAGACAAAATTCTTTAATCTAAATATGCTATGGACGAGAGACATATATGTCTTACCTTCTGTAAGATTTGAACTTGTGACCTTTTTTTGGAGAACACAAATTCTCTACCACGGAAAAGATTCTGAAATTAATTTGTCCCTTTAGATATGCATTCAGGTCTTCTATGCAGTGGCTACACTTTTGGAATGTTATGCTTCAACTATAGTGTAACACTTTTCAAATTCTTTTGAAATAGTCATGCCGTAACTTATTGAAAGCTAAGTAGCTATTTTTTGTTTTTTCTTCTATTCTATTTATACTCCAAAGATTACTCTGCTCAAGTGGCCTTGCTTCCATTTATAAACAACTCTTAATGTTTTAATCTGTGCTCTGTTTTGTGTACCTTTTTTTCTCCGGCTACTCTTTGTATCTGCTGTACTTTTCTCTGTAAGTCCTATTCTTTTAACTCTTCTTTCTCCAATAAAAAAATTATTTCTTCCCATTATATGAAATTCATATCAAATTTGCAGATTATATGTTTGCAATGATTACACTAAAAGTTTTCCTCAGACATGTCAACATACATACTACAGATCTGATAAGATGCATATCTAATTTGGACCTTTTGGAAACTTCTCTCCCATGTGTAATTTTAGGAAGCAGACAAAATGACATAGTAGCAACCAATCTTCTTTATGCCTTCCCTTCAAAGGCACGCATCAAATAAAGGTAATATGTACTAGGCATTCAAAACCAATAAAAAATATAGCATATTGGCTAGATCTTTGTCTGCCAATGGAAAAGAAAAATTATTTGGCAGAAAAGGTAACTTCACATATATGAATTCAATAATGAGTAACCCTACAAAATGTCTGATAACTACACTAGACTCTCTCTATAAATATCTTCAACTGTCCCATGGGAAAATCTGGTTGTTCCCAAAATGTAGGCTGCAAGTGGTGAAGAGATATTACCTTTTGAAGGCTCTGTTCATATTAAAAGCTTGGAAAGTGGCATGAAGTAATCAAACTGGACCTGAAATTAATTGTACAGCCAATTATTCAGCATATAAAGATTTTCAAGATTTTTTTTATGGAGGACTTTTTTATTTAGAAAAATATTTTAATAATTTAGTACAAGAGTATAAGTCTTGAGTTGAAACTTTTGCGGTTAAGAGTCAAGGATTAAGGGGTATCCATTCCACCAAATTTCTCCCGAACATGATCCTGACCTCATCTCTTATGGTGTCAAAACCTTGCTTTCAACAAGACTTCCCTAATAGACTTGTCAAAAACCCTTTCAATTTCACCATAAAATAAAATTAAGAGCTATTGAACTAATCATACAGCTAACTATAAATCAACATAAAAATCTCCCATTCAAATTATGAATGGTCTCCATAGAAGATTTTTTATGGTGAATGAATTGAGTGGATGATGGAGATTAACCAGTCCATTTCTGTTTCCAAATCTGTGAAGAAACTTCAACTGCTGACTTTCATCAACGCGGGGGCATCCTTTATGTCTCAATCAGGGGGTTGGAATAATTTAAGTGACTTGACTGACCTGTTGTTCTTGTGGGCTTCCTTCAAGCCACTTTTTTGGGGAAGTTTCCTCGAAGGCTTGAGTGTTAACAAAAGTGAACAACATTTTCACCAATTCACAAGCTCAAGAATATACATGCAATTGACCATCTTTTCAATGGAGAGATTTATGTTGTGGTTAGTTTGATTTTTCGATGAATTGTTAGGTTGAGAGAACCAGGCTTAGTTAAGATACTCGAGCACCTGCAATGTGGCTCAAGCACGGGTGTTGGAAAATGAGTCACGCCTGAACAAAATATAGGCGAATCTTGTAGAATAGACTCAACAATTTAGTTATTTTTAGAAAAAAAATTACGACCTTTCAATGGTTTTTTAGTTTATGAGATGCCCATCTAGGATCAAATAGTTTTTTTGGGATGTTAAGGGGCTTGCCTCAATTAAACCCTTGTTTTGATATTTCTACCACCAGTGACAAACAAGATTTGTGATGATATTAAAAAGAAATGATAAAGTTGATTGCTTCAATATAAAATGTAATTTTAATGATATAAAAATTAGCAGTTGCACATGCAACGATGAGCTGATAAGAGTTTTTATTTTGAAGAAAGTGATATGTTTTGTAGAATGCGAAAAGTAGATCATTAATGATATGTAAAAAGAATTTTGTAAATGATATATAACAATCCTTAGCTCATGAGGTTTTCTTGCAAATTATATTTGTTGAGATGCGTGTCAAATTTGTGAATGGTTTATTGCATAATATTGATAGAAAATAAATGATAAATGAATCACAAAATAACGTTCAATCTTATGAAGGAAAGACAATATAAAATCTGAGAATAATCTGGCATATAAATATGAAAAAAGAGTTAAGAAACAACCAAAATAATTCCTATGTATTAATTACAATGTTGCAAATAAAAAATAACATTCATTACTATGATAAATGGAACACAAAATAACATTCATTGTTGTGAAGGAATAGAAAATAACATTCATTACTATGATAAATGGAACACAAAATAACATTCATTGTTGTGAAGGAAAGGCGATAATATGCCAATCAAAATCTATGTATTTATTACAATGTTACAAAAAATATGGTACAAACTTAAAGAAGGATAATGTTGCAAATTTAATTCAAAATTTTCTAATCCAGCTCTTAATAAAACTTAGAAAATCCCTCATATGCTGCAGTTCCCTGAACTTTAAAAATTGTCAGAGGTAACACATAAGATCAGCAAATTAAAACTCAACCCAATAATGTAAGTGTTTTAGTTTGCTCTTCAAAAGAACATCACATTCATATTAAATTAGCCCAAACTTTTAATGGTGCAATGTCATAGTTAGTTTTGAATGTATCCGATTGTGCATAGACCACTTTGCCATATTATTATTTGCACAATTAAACATAAATATGAAAAGAACCCATTATTTGCCATTTAATTTAGTTTATGTTTATTCCAATAAACTAATTTTCCTTAAGATGTCCTTCACATATAAACTAATTCAATGAAAATGGATGTACTTCCAAGATCAAACTGGAAACAACCTCTAAATACAATTTCCATTGAACCATTGGGGGAAACAAAAACTATTAAAAAAAAGTTGCATCCCTTATTTTATTAACTTTTAAGTGTTTTTCTTTCCCTACTAGAGGATCAATTTAAAATAGTAATATGGACAAGAAAATAGATGTTCAAACCATAAATGCAGAATCCAGAATTGACATAAAGGAAAGATAGCATGCACGATAACAATGAAATTTTAAAATGGGCAGTACAACACAAGATCCAACGAATCATTGTTAACTAATATAGTCTTGAAACTTCTACAGTGTCTAGCACCAAACAATTGCAATTTCTCTATAAAACTACATTGATCTCATGACCTCATGCCTAGAGTCTAACAATTGAAACAAAAACTTTCCCATTAACCATCAATTAAGTTTTAGACTTACATCAGCCATGAAAAATGTATTGTCCCCTATCTCTGAAAGAATTGTCATTGCAAGAGATTTTATAAATGCCTGCAGATAACCAATATGCAGGCCGAGCAAAGTCAGGTTCTTTATACACACAAAAAAAAAATGGAAGTGGAATTTTAGAACTTTATTACAGAAATAGATTGAATACAACAACCAAACATACAACTATGCTGTAGTTTCATTTAGGCCAAGGATATCATAAATGAATGATTGAAGTTTTTTGGGGGAACTAATCTGAACATTACAACACACTAAAAAAAGAACAAAGATTTTCCTCACTATTTTTGTCGACAAAATTTATGCCTTCATTGATACGTTGATATGAATAAAACCTTCAAATTAAATAAATATTCAAGCAAGAAAAGAAAGGCATTCATGTGCATACCTCCATTAATGAGGCATCCTTCACATTATGGATTACTGGTCAATAGTACAAAAAACAATCAACCAATTTGTTTAGCACTAATATCATATTAAAACTATGCAGAATTCAACATTTCTCTTATATTTTACCATGTGTAGTTGGATTGGAAATGACAACAAAGAAGGCTTACTAATGTATCAAGGATGAGGAAGTTTGCATCTTCAAGTTTCATCAGCTTTGAAATGGCTTATGATAGATATTTTTGTGGGCAGACACTAAATCCATTGTTGTATTCAAGCATACTGGCCTAGCTTCAAGATTTGCAGGCAGACAGTCAAAAGGCATGACATTTGATACTAAAAAGTTCTGAAACCCAAGCTTATAAGCCTCTGTTAACTACATTTTCATGTTGTTATGACACTCTTCACAAACTTTATTTTCCCCTGCATATACCCATATCTCAGAACGCTATCATTCAGATTAAATTCTTCTAAATCATGATACATAAATTTTTTAGAATCGTATGTATGTATTCTAACTTAATGCCTGCAAATAACCAATATGCCGGCCCAACAATGTCAGATTCTTTATACACAAATATAAAATCAGCAGCATAAAGTATTTTAGAAGTGCTCAGAAATCCATTAATTCTAAACACAAAGATATTAATTCAACCTAGAATCCAAAAATGAGTGCCACAAAATTAGAACAAATCTGTACCACATTAAGAATTATCAGATATTAATTGCAAATTTAAAAGTGTATTATACTATAGATACCTTTAAAAATTTATTGATCCTGCTCCACATAAAACACAGAACCCCTATTTACAAAATAAAATGCATACAATACCCAAAAAGAGCTGAAAAACACATAACATGAACGCAAAAAACATCTAACACTGAAAACAAGCGTGCACAAAATTGCAGAATCCCTCAAACCATGTAAACAGTGGTTACAACATATCACCGGATAACCCAAAATACAGAAATACTCCCCTAAAAATATAAGACGACATAAAAAGCTTCTCTACAAAATCACCAACTTAAAATACCGCAAAATCCTTCCAGCTTAATAACAAAATTAACCGGACCCAAAGTAGTGAAACTCCCCAAATTTCCATGAGCCTTACATGCAAAGACATGAAAATCATAAGATTAACCATAAAATAAGAAGCACTCAACATTCCAATCCCCCAATAACTATATAAATCCTAACCTCAAACAAAAGTATAAAACTTTCAAAACCTCTAAACATTGTAACCTGCAAAGGAAATTTGTTGTTGGAGGCTGCAAAATGCCATAAACCTTCTAATTTTGAAAGCAAATACGATACAAATTTTCCCCAATCGTGGATGATAGATGATATCAAAAAAGCTGAGGATTTCTATAATCTAAAAAAAAAATAGGGATAGAATGATATTAAAAAAGCTAAGGATTTCCATAATCTTAAAAAAATAGGGAAAAAAGGTAACTTGCTATTTCTAATTTTAGAATTGTTTGGTAATTTGGAACAAAAAAAAAAAAAGGGAGAAAGAAAAAGCTAAAGAGTTTTGGACTTCTAAACTGCTAATTTTATTCACATTCTTTTCGTATTATTTCCGGGGACTTCAACTAATATCATTTATAATTTCTTATACTGATAGAGGAAAAAAAAATAAAGGATAGCATTTCAACAAAAAGATTTGTAGGATTGGAAAAAAAATGTCAGTTAAAGAGACTGACAATTTTCCGGCAGAAATATATGTTTCAGGGAACAACGCTCCCACAAATAGCCTATCAGCTAAATAATAAAATTACATAGATCTAACTTGGCATAATATATATATATATATACTTTTTCTCTACATTGAACAGATGAGCATTAGCAGTAAATCATGCCAATTCAAACTGTAAATGTTGGGAGAATTGAGGTCTACAAAAGAGCCAACTCCAAAGCTAAGTGTAAAGCTCTGAATGAAGCATTTAATTAGAGAAGTGACTGAAAATTGAAATGAATGAACATCCAAGATAAATGTTGAGGTCCACAGTGAATCTCAAAGAATCTTAAAACAAAACATTGAGTGCTTGGCAATTGTGTAGAAGGGCATAAAAATACCCAACTTATCATTGATAAATTTTGTTGGACTGGTATAAATGAATATCTAAATGGCCCAATTACTACAGATAGGCCAAACAACACAGGGAGGCCTGCTATCAACCTTAGCTGAGCCATACCCCATGACAATGACAGAACTGCAAACCCAGTTACTGTTATTATCATGTTATATGATGCTTTTCAAACATTACTTGAGAATTCAATACATTAAAGCCAACACTTAAAGCAAATAGAATTATTAAATGGGTATTTTAGATAGATCAACTTTTACATTGTTGGATGTCAAGTTTAATAGTAGTTTGTCTTTTCTTTTTCTCCTTTCTTCTTCTTTCTATTCTTTCTATTTTTTAATATTTGAAGAACTAAACATTTGTATAAATTGAGGAGCACAGACCATTTTATTAGTGTAATACTGAATAAATATATTGTGTTGTTTTCTCTTGGATATAACCTTTCTAATGAGCCACTTAATTTGTTAGATTATACTATTATGTGTTCCTTTCTATTATCTCTATTTCCTATTTATTGTGTTATGTGTTCTTTTCTATTATCTCTATTTCTTACTTAGTGTATTTAATCTATTCTTTAAACTCATTACATGCACCTCCATCTTTCTTTAGGAAGTAATTACCCCATTTAAACTAGGAACTGTTCTTACCTCTGCCTATTAGTCGTAAACCCCCAAATGAGCTATGTTATTGAATGTGCATATTCTACAACTACTGTCTTTTTAAGTTACATGTTAAATGTGAGAAATTTCACTTAGGACATTCCAGCTAAAAAGCAATAATAACATTGAGTAGGAACTAAGAAGTACATATAATTTACTCAAATCTATATATTAGAATAGAGTAACTTTTACTATTCAACTCACATGGTAAAGGCATTGCTGCTATTTTGATCCCCCTGGGATCACAAACCAACCATTTTTCTGAGGCGAGTGCGGCACACCACACCTTAAGGCTAGCCCAGGAAATGGGAATCAAGAATTTGTGGTTAGAAGGGGATTCAAAGAATATCATAGATTGCCTAAATGAAAAGATTGGGCCTGCGTGGACTATTGAGAACATAATTGGGGAGTGTAGACAAATCCTCAAAACATTTGATCGAGTCCATGTGGCACATGAATACCGGGAAGCCAACCAGGTGGCGGACAGGCTGGCAAATATGGGAGTCAAGAGTGAGGGAGTGAAAAAGTGGTATGACGGGAATAGTTTACCGCCGAAAATTTTAAATATCATTGAAAGTGATCGGGTTCCGGGCAGACTCAGAGTTATTAAATGTCAATTATGAAGAGTTATGACAGTTGGGGGAAGAATCCCCGTATGATGTGCAAGTACGCGATACGCGAAGGGATTATCATTTTAAGGCCTCGTCGGCACACTTGGAGACATAAAATTAATTATAGCATTCACGAGGCAAAAAGAAGTCTCTCGAAACTTCAACTCAATATCACTTGGAAACAAAGGAATTTTTGTGGGAAGCATACCAGAAACAGAGGAAGCAGAGAAATTGCAGAAATGGTGGGAGAAAGGCACAGGAGAGAGCCATAGAAGGAAACAAAAAAATGGCGACGGAGATCCAAGTTTTGGGAGATTTTGAATAAGGGTGAAGTGACCACCTTCATTGAACGTCTTCATGGGTGGAAGCCCTTTGTTATGAAGATGATGGTCAATAGCTGGAATGAAGGGCAAGTGAAAATTGATGGGGTGACTTTTATGGTGACGGAGGAAATTGTGTCGGCTGTGACTGGCATTCCCATCATTGGGAAGAAATTTTATAGGGATAGGAAGATTTCCAGCCAAGCTTTGACAGATTTTGTTAAAAATGAGGCAGAAAAGAGAGCTCTTGTAAAGAAGGGCACTTTCTACCAGTCGAGCTCTATCAAGCCTCTGTGGAGATTTTTGTTGCGGGCAATTATAAAATTCATCTCTCTAGATATGAGATTCAACCGCATCAGCACTCACCATTTCGTGCTTCTCAACCATTTCAGGTATGGGGCAAAGATATCCATCCCTTTCTTCCTTTATTCGTCCATCAATGAAAACATTAATGACTATAAGGAGAAACACATTAGCAACCCGGCTTTCTATGAGGGTTTATTACTGTTAATTTATGAGTACTTTAAAGCTCGCACTTTGGGGAAGGAAATCAATTGCATGGAGGAGGGAAATTCTAAGGAGGGTTCGGGGGAGGATTACGTCCCCTCTGATACCAAGGACAACTGAGATATGCACTCAGAGACTGAGGAGGAAGAGCCTCTTCAGACGAAGAAGGGGAAGAAAAGAGTCAAAATGGAGACTATAAAATAGCACATTGAGATCTCCTCAGACAGGGAGTACAATGAAAATAAGGAAGGGATGGAAACGGGGAATGAGAGTTCGGGAGAAGAGGGAAAAACAAAACAAGGTGGGAATAAGGGGAAGACAAATATAAAGAGGAAGATTAAAATAAAAATGTCGGCTCAGAATGAGGAGGCAAGCTCAGGGAAGAGGGTAACGAGATTCAAAAGAGGGAATCAGATAAAGGTGGAAACCCAAGAGGAGAGGCAGGATAGTCAGAAAAAAACACAAGAGGAGAGAGACGAAAAAGAGGATAGTCAGGGGAAGGGGAATGAGGAGGATAATCAGAGCCAAGGTTTTGCAGAGTATGGAGAAGATCATTACACCTGCAGCATTACTAGCAAAAACAAGAAAGTCGTCTGGAGGAATTTTGACACAGTCTCTGCTAAAATGGGGATAAAGAGAAAAATGGTTAGGACTTTGGTTAAGGAAAATAAGGAGGGAAAAATTCAGATGGAAGAGTTAATTGATCCTTCTCTAGTGATTTTTAACGACAATGCGAGGGAGGATCCTCAAATGGATGTGTTGAATAATGCAAAAAATAGTGCCATTGATAGCTACAAAACAACAAAATGGACCTACTACAAAATCTATGAGCTGAAAAAAAGAATGGACAGGATGGAGAAAGATAATATAATTAACAACAACAAGAACATTGCAGAGGACAGGGAGCTGGATAGCAAAGTGACCGAACTGAAGCAAAGGGTCGAAAGCATTGAAGACTCAATGGTTAAAATTGTTGAGAAAAGCTACAATGTACTAAAGGCTTCAAATGATAATATTAAGGTGATCATCGATAAATTTGAAGAACAAAGAGGAAATAAGGAGGATCAGTCGCTAAATAGTGACAGGGAGAAGCTTCCAAAAGAAGGAAATAAGAAGAGGACAAGAGAGGCCACCAAGAAGATGGAAAACCAGGAAGCTGACAAAGAGCTGGCCGACCTAAAAGAAGCCACGGGTAGAATGACCGAGCTGGAGATACGGGCTGCTGAGATTCTCAGAGACATTGCATGATTCGCACCCCTGGTTTTTTGTTCCTGGTCTTTTTGGGTGCTTGTCCCTGGCGTTCTATTTTTCTGGGACAGTGTTGCTGGGACTGCCTATTTCATTTTGGTTGTTACTTAACGATTATATGCTCTAGGTTTTTTTATATACTTCTATAGGGTTTCAGGTACCCATCAAAACCTATTTTCCCAATTTTTTTACAGTAGCTTACTTGATAAATCCCTTGCTTATAACTAAGGTTTCAGGGTCACATCACCAAATATGATGCCACATTAGCATGATTTTCGTCAAGGTTTCCAAAAAACACAAAAAAAAGTGAGACTAATGGTCGTGCAAAAAGTAGACTCATACTTGTGCAACTGATGTGACATCACATGACTGGTTGCTTTTTAAACTAAGAGATACATTTCATTCAATTATGGGAAGCATGGATATTAAATCAATTGTTGCTATCACAATTATTAGAATGCACTCAGATACTAGATCCTTTCACCTATCTATTACGATTATTTACTTTTGTTACAAGATGTATATGAAAACATTAAGAGACCTATAGGTCACCACAAATGATCCTAAACTGAGTTGTACCTGCAATAGGCCAGGGAAAAATACCAAAAAAGTGATTCCAAGACCAAAAGAAATGAGCAAGCAAAGTACCTGCTACCTAAAGATTAAACCTCAAACTCCAGTAGGCATGGATAAGGGGACAATATAGTTGTACAAATGATTTGTTACATTTTTTAGCCTGTGCTCAACATTTTCTGTTACCTATAGCTTAGTCAGTTGCATTAGAATGGCTAACATTCTTGAGAAAGTTGAGGCACTTTGAAGAATCTACAATTTCTTAAATTCTTTCATTATTGGTGACAACTACACTATGAATGTAGGGTACTGGGTGATAATAAATGTATTAAATTCTTGTAGGCTCATTCAATATTAATTTAAGATAATTTAGTTGTAGGTAAAATATAAGAGCAATCTTAATTACATATAATTAATAATAAAGATATTATTGATATCATGTACAATTTGTACTATTTATTCAATCAAATTATAAATAAAAATAAAAATTTGAGCACCAATTCTGTAGTCTATAATTAATATTTTTTATTAAAAGGGGAAGGTGAGTAGATGAGAGATCAATTGTTAAAGGTTTGACAAAATTAAGTTTCTTTAAGTAAGATCATATTTAATATAACCAATTCTTTTGTGATAAAATTTTAATTATATCAATAATGTATGTCTTATATAAATATTGATTGAGGCTCAAATTTCAACTCTATTAATATTTTGTTGTTGCTTGAATGATAGGGAGCTTCAAATTTCAACTATATTAATGTTTTGTTGTTGTTTGAACGACACATAGCATTATTTAGCCATCATAGTAGTCCTTGTATCCTGAAATCCTCTTATAGAAATACATTGTTGATTTTTAAATTATTCAGTTTTTAGAGAAAAAAAAAGACTTAAATCAAGTGTAATTATGAATTTTGTTGTTTTCAAGCGAAAACTGACTAGCATGAATTTAAGAATCTATAATTAATAACTCACAAATACTAGATTTATTATGCAATTTAATAGCCACTAACTTTCACTTCAACTACAATTTCAACTATCAAATTATCCATATCAACCAAATAGAATATGACCAAACATATTATTGATTAAAACATTATGTTGCTATGACTTTAATTTGGAGCTATTTAAGTTCACAAGTGAATGTATTCTAACAACCAAAGAATCAAGCTCAATAGAATAATAAGAAAGGTCTATCAACTATATTTATATTAATCATGATCCAATGACTATTTTCACTAATATGGCCATTCTCTAGCTCCAAAACATGCATGAATTATCATAAATGTTAGTTACATTGGTATAGTTAAAATGAATAGTAGCTTCAAGCTTAAACAAAATCCCACATTAAGAACTCTTTGCTAACACGAAATTTCATCTTTCCGCCCCCCAAACCATTTTTTGTGAAAAGATGCATGCACTCCAAAATTATTCATCTTACAAATAAAAAGTAAATTTCTTACAAGACCTAGAATATAGAATAGGTACTTTGGAAAGTGTTTTCACTCTCCCATTGTTAAAACATGCTCTCAACTTCTCCTTGCCAATAGTTTAATATGAACTATTTTCACCAAGGAACAACTCGCCACCATTATAATCAATAATCCAAGAATCATCACCAATAAGTTAATAGAAATAAATTTAACACATCATTGACATTATCATCAAAGTATTTATCTATAGAGGAATCATCAAAGTTCTTTTTGTACATTTCTTCTTGACATGGCCTCACTTTCTATATTTCCAACACTTCACACTAATCTTCCTAAGGATTTTTCACCACATTTTTTATTTGGATTTTTTCCTTATTTGTATCTCTCTTTAAACAAGTAATGCATCCTTCAAGCCCTCATCCTTGTATTTTCCTTGTATTTTCTCCCATCTTTTTGCTAAGAAAAGTAGCAACAAGCACATCCCTATTTTGGTATAGAATAGAGCCACTCAAAGAAATGACTAAATTTTCTAAGAATTCAGGCAAAGAGAAAACAACAAAATATATCTATTTTCCTCTTTTTGCTTGACAAATCATTATAAATTAGTTGACTCAAAATAAAATTATAAGCATTAAGATGTTCTCGAATTGAGTCTAACTCCTCCATTTTTAATGAGTAAAGCTTCATTTCAAAATATGGCTTATTAACAAGACTCTTTTTTTGGTACACAAACTAAATGTGCTAGTCTTCTATGGCACATGGAAGATAATAGAATTTACAATACACAACTAAATGCTTCATTGTGGCTTCTTGTCCAATTTTCATTAGACGTATCTACGTACTTGTCTTCTTTTGAAACAACTCTCTATTAATCCCTTTCTTCCAAGAGATCTTTCAATTTTTAGTTTCCATAACTTGTAAGTGGAGCCATTGAATTTCTCAATCTTCTAGCTTGAAGTGCTAGTCATTGTTGCAATCATATGAAAACATACAAAAAGCCAAAATCAAGACTTATTTCTATAGCTAAAAGACCTATAACACTTCTAAAAAAGACATCCCTTTCTTATGTTGAGAACAGTGATAAATTACTACAATGAAGGCTTAAGCAAATAGTAGACAAATTTGGAAAAAACTATCTTGAGTGGTTTAAATCCCTCGCCTAAAATTTTGAAGACATGATTCTAACAACTTTAATAATTAATACATTTGAAAAACTAAAAGGACTCTTATTATTTGTAGTGACCACAACCATTATGGATCATTCAAAGCCCATGTCTTATGAGAACCTAACCCATGTGCCTCATGAGCCTAGCATATTATGAATGAAATGGGCACTTTCTCTTCAACTAAAAGAATTCTCACAATGGGAGGCATATTAGGCATCATGTCCTTTAGCTAATGATTTTTCAAATTTTTACTCCTAAGAAGATTATTCTAAGATTACTCTAAGATCCAAGGAGCTACATAAGACAAAATTCTTTAACCTAAATATGCTATGGATGAGACATATATATCTTACCTTCTATAAGATTTGAACTTGTGACCTTTTTTTCGAGAACACAAATTCTCTACCACCGAAAAAATTCTAAAATTAGTTTGCCCCTTTAAGTATGCGTTCAGCTCTTCTATGTCGTGGGTACACTTTTGAAATGTTATGCTTCAACTATGATGTAACACTTTTGAAATTCTTTTGGAATAGTCATGTTGTAACTTATTGAAAGATAAGTAGCTATTTTTTGTTTTTTCTTCTATTCTACTTATACTCCGAAGATTACTCTGCTCAATGGGGCCTTGCTTCCCTTATAAACAACTCTTAATGTTTTAATCTGTGCTCTGTTTTGTGTAGCTTTTTTTCTCCGGCTACTCTTTGTATCTGCTGTACTTTTCTCTATATAAGTCCTATTCTTTTAACTCTTTTTTCTCCAGTAAAATTTTTATTTCTTCCCATTATATGAAATTCATATCAAATTTGTAGATTATATGTTTACCATGATTACACTAAAAGTTTTCCTCAGACATGTCAACATACATACTACAGATCTGATAAGATGCATATCTAATTTGGACCATCTGGAAACTTCTCTCCCATGTGTAATTTTAGGAAGCAGAGAAAATGACATAGTAGCAACCAATCTTCTTTATGCCTTCCCTTCAAAGGCACGCATCAAATAAAGGTAATATGTACCAGGCATTCAAAACCAATAAAAAAATATAGAATAGTGGCTAGATCTTTGACTGCCAATACAAAAGGAAAATTATTTGGCAGAAAAGGTTACTTCACATATATGAATTCAATAATGGGTAACCCTACAAATTGTCTGATAACTACACTAGACTCTCTCTATAAATATCTTCAACTGTCCCATGGGAAAATCCAGTTGTTCCCAAAATGTAGGCTGCAAGTGGTGAAGAGATATTACCTTTTGAAGGCTCTGTTCATATTAAAAGCTTGGAAAGTGGCTTGAAGTAATCTAACTCGACCTGAAATTAATTGTACAGCCAATTATTCAGCATATAAAGATTTTCAAGATTCTTTTATGGACTTTTTTATTTATAAAATTATTTTAATAATTTAGTACAAGAGTACGAGTCTTGAGTTGAAACTTTTGCGGCTAAGAACCAAGGTTTAAGGGGTATCCACTCCATCAAATTTCCTTGGGATATGATCCGGACCTTATCTCTTATGATTCAAAACCTTGTACTCAACAAGACTTCTCTATTAATAGACTGATTAAGAACCTTCAATTTCACCATGAAATAAAAGATCTATTGACTTGTTGAAGATCTTATAAAATTAGATCTAAAACTAATCATACAGCTAACTATGGAAAAACTAAAGATCTATTGACTTGTGGAATGCGTCTTTGACAGGATTGCACACTATTGCTTAATGCTCAACCCTAAGAAATGTGTCTTTGGAGTCACATCAGGCAAACTCCTGGGGTTCATTGTATCCAAACGAGGCATAGAAATCGATCCAAAGAAAGTACAAGCTATCATAGAGATGCCTCCACCAAAAACACTTCGACAATTACGTAGCCTCCAAGGAAAGCCACAATCTATGCACCATTTCATCTCTCAACTAGCAGACAAGTGCCAACCATTCACTCATCTCCTACGAAAGGATAGCACATTCAAGTGGGATCCTCAGTGTCAGAAGAGTTTCGACAAAATCAAAGAATACTTGGCTAATCCACCCATCTCGGTACCACCTATACCTGGTCAACCACTCATCCTATACATTTCTGCTACTACCACAGTAGTGGGGGCACTCCTTGCTCAATTGGATGACAAAGGCAAAGAAAGAGCTATTTATTATATCATTCGAACCTTAGTGGGTTATGAGCTCAATTATTCTCCTATCGAAAAAGCATGTCTGGCAGTGCTCTTCGCCACTCAAAAACTTCGCCACTATATGCTTAGTCATACAACCAAGCTCATTTCAAAGGTGGATCCTCTCAAGTACCTACTCTCCAAGACTACACTCACAGGTCAAATGGAAAAATGGGTTATGTTGCTCAGTGAGTTTGATATTCAATATGTCAACAGAAAAGCCATTAAAGGGCAAGTCATCGCTGACCAGCTAGCAGAAGCGCCATTGGTAGATGCTTATCCTTTGGTCACATAATGTCTAGATGAGCATTTGTACATGATAGAAGAACAACCAACGTGGAAACTCTACTTTGATGTGTCCTACACAGCTCATGGTGCAGGGGCAAGAATACTTTTCGTCACACCTCAAGGTGACTACATCCCTATGTCCTTTAAATTGGGATTTCCTTGCATGAACAACATTGCAGAATATGAGGCACTAATTGCAGGACTCCAACATGGCTATAGAATGGAACATCACAGATATACATGTCTTTGGCGACTCCCAACTCATCATCAAACAAGTCCTAGATGAGTATCAAACCAAAGATGACAAATTGACGCCATATAAGTAGATGGTTGATAAACTGAAAGAACACTTCCTCCACTTATAGATAACATAGGTACCACACTTGTAGAACAAGGCTGCTGATGCAATGGCCACAATTGGTTCCCTCCTAGAGATTCCTCACGAGTCTACGCAATATGAATTATTAGTTGAGAAACTCCATGCTCCCGCTTACAAGAATGATGAATCGAATCGCATATGTGTCTTGGTTGGTCCTTAGTTCCCGTGGTACCACAATATCCAAGCTTACCTACAAAATGGTATCATATCTCCTCATCTCACTGCAACCCAACGCCAAATATTTATTTGCAGAGCATCCCGTTACACCCTCGTAGCCAATACCCTTTATCGTCAAGGCTATCACAACGTGTTCTCTAGATGTCTAGATGAAAATGAAGCCGCCCAGGATTTACAAGAGGTACATGCTGGGATATGTGGTGCCCACACAAGTGGCATGGTCCTAGCCAAGCAACTTCTACGTATAGGGTACTATTGGCCTACAATGGAACATGATGCTTGTGAGTTCATCAAGAAGTGCTTACCTTGCCAACAACATGCTAATTTGATCCATGCTCCTGCTCAGGACCTTAGACCTATTGCACCTCCTTGGCCCTTCTCTTTTTGGAGTTTTGACCTCGTTGGTAAGATTACTCCCCTCTCATCTGAAAGCCACAAATACATAATCACAGCTACGGAGTACTTTACAAAGTGGGTCGAAGCAATTCCGCTCACACTCACTACTTGCATCCAGATATCCAAATTCATCCTCTATCATATTGTTTGCCACTTCGGCATACCCTCCACCATCTTCACAGATCACGGTACACCATTTGAAAATCAACACGTCAGTGATCTCTGTGCTTGCCTCCATATCCATCACCGTTTCTCCAGTCCATATTTTCCGCAAGGTAATGGCCAAGCTGAGGCAACTAATAAAACCATCCTAAAAATCCTCAAGAAAGTTGTCAATGATACTGGTCATGATTGGCATCTCCAGATCAACCCCGCCCTATGGGCATATCGCACTTCCCATCATACTCCTACAGACACTACTCCATACTCCCTAGTATACGGTGCTGAAGCAGTCTTACCAATTGAGGTCAAACTACCATCCCTCTGAGTATCACTAAGAGGCCTGATTGATGATGAAGATTACCCAGTGGCCCGACTCACACAACTTGATCTACTAGATGAAAAGTGCCAACAACCTTATGATCACTTGATTGTTTACCAGAATAGACTCAAGCGGAACTATAACAAGAAGGTCCACCCATGCCAGTTCTAGGTAGGGGACCTTGTGCTAAAGGAAAATCAGAAAGTGGTTACTGATCAGGAAAAGAAAGGCAAGTTTGAAGTCACCTGGCAAGGCCCATATGTTATCACTGCATGCTTTGGTTCTGGGGCATATCAACTCTCCACTCCTGAAGGAGAACCATTGAATGATCCTATCAACATTATTCATCTTAGGCACTTCTATGCCTGATGGCTAGTTGTTCATTCTAGTTATCTGAGAAAATCCATAAAAAGTATAAAAAGCCTTGAAGAAAGCACAAAAACAATGAAAAATAGTCCTGAAAAAAATCTCTAAAAAAGAAGAAAAATGAAGCTAAAAAAAATGGTTGTCCTAGTGAAAACTTGGTAAACAGGCACTTCGGCAATATCAAAAACATCAAAAAGATCCAAAGAAATCAAAAAGAAAAATAAAGAGAAAACTTTCATCCAATAGTGAAAACTTGGCAATCAGACGCCTTGGACAAGTATGCGTGATGAAAACCTGGAAATAGGCGTCACACATAGTGGACCATTCCATTATCTATCAAAATCTCATTTCCTTCCATCACCAGCACCACATCTCCGCAAACCTCAATGCTTCCCATATTCCCTGGGTGTTCGCATATCATATGCACTAGTCCGAAGTGATCCTCCTATCTCGTATCCTGAGATTTTGTACACATAATCTTGTATATTATTGTCCATACGTTGTACTCTCCCAAACCCTGAGCTTCAGTCCTGTATATTTCTCATGTCTTGAGTTGCTCCTTGTGTGGAAAACAATACAGTTACACTATTCAAAATCCTAGGTTGGTTCTACAGTTTTCTCGTAGTGCACATTTGATCAATCAACTTGGTGAGTCCCATCTTTCTGGAAATGAGTCTATTGAGGATGTGTCCTTCCTCTCATCAACTTAAATCTAGATCATCATCATCTTTGGGCTCTCGTAGGATGTATCTTTCCTCTTGAACTAATCAATCAACATACTACACTATCACGTGCATCAAGACAAACAACACGATCCAATCAAATCTTGGTAGCAACCTTTGTACATAATCTTTGTAACTCATCGCTTGTAATTAATCACTCATTTTGATCCTTGTATAATTCATGACATATTCGATCTTCTCGCCATCGTGCTAACATCCCGAGTCGTCGTCCTACTAACATTCCCTGTCTGATCCTCCATAGTCCACCTATCTGGTTTATCAGTTGATTGTGACACACCAAAAAAATATGAGTCCTATTGCACCCGTTGCATCCATCACGTCCGTTGCCTCTAGTATCATTATTGTATCTATCATTGTTCATTAAGATTCCATTGCATTATTCATCATTTTAGATTCATTATTCATCATCTTAGATTCATTAGATTGCATTAGATCCATCATTCAGGTCACATTGATCATCATGTTAAATCCATCATTAAATTGCATTAATCATCATTAAGTCAATCATTTAATTGCATAGTTAGTATCATTTTAGAGCTTTGCATAATTAATCCATCATTTAGATTCATCTTGCATTCATTTAGATTCATTTCATATCTTGCATAGTTAGTTCATTTAGATTCATTGCATATCTTGCATAGTTAATTCATTTAGATTCATTTCATATCTCGCATAATTCGTTTAGACTCATTTTAATCTTGTATAGTTAATCCATTTAGATTCATTTCATATATTGCATAATTCATTTAGATTTATTTCATGTCTTGCATAGTTACTTCATTTAGATTCATTTCATGTCTTGCATAGTTACTTCATTTAGATTCATTTTAGTCTTGCATTGTTAAAAACTCATTTAGAAGCATTCATAAACCGTCACATATACATTTGCATACATCCTAAAATCACATCACATCCTGCATCCACACACGTCAGTACATCATATATATAGCATCATCCACCCTACATAAGTCATACATCATATATACATAATCATGAAGCCATCCTACATACATAATGTGTCATACATATACATCACATCCTGCAAGCACCAAATGTCAGTAATCATATAGGCATATGCATCAAAACATCATATAGATCACAACATATAGATCATACACCATGGCATCATAAGAATCCTCATCGATCATATATAAATCAAATGTCCATAAGTACATATGTCTATCATCAATAACATACATCATGTGCACCTCGGTTCCAATATACATGTATACCTCAAAATGAAAAAATGTGTGTCACATGATCCTTTGCTAAATCAAGCTGGTGGCTATGAGGATCCACCTCCCTGCTCTAGTGGCGGACATGGCAGCATACCCACAGATCCCTGTGATGCTGAGGTCCGCACTGTGCTTTGAGGTCGAGACCTCTCTGAGTAATCTCGCCTCTGTCCCTCAGGAACTAGTTGATGATATAATGCCCGATAGTGGGATGCCTCTCTACCTGCCCTGTTCACATCTCTATGAGCTGCGAACGCCTCGGCCACAACCTACCCAGCCCCACCTGCAACGATTTCCTGTCTGGCGATATCCTGCTTAGCTCTGTATGTCTCAGCCCACCGCTGTGCTGCATCCCTCTCTGAGGTCAATGCCAAGATCTGCTCTGTGGCCTGCTCCAGCTGCAAGGTCAGAGTATCCAATTGGTCCATCAATGTACCTATCTCGGTACGTAGCTCTGCAGCATCCTGTGTCAAATTGACCATAGAAAACTCTCCTGAGTCAACCCTGCCCTATAGGGTATCCAGAGAACCCTCGGCCCTGTCTTCCTGTACCGTCTCTGCAGCTAATAAACCCTACATATGGGTCATCTCTGTCTGTAGGCTGGTCTCAGACACCTGGGCCATGCCTAGAACACCTTGCAGTCATGCGCACTCTGTCTGTAGACTGTCTCGCTTTGCGATGACAGTATCGTGAGTCTCTTGTGCTACATATCCTGCAGGTGACCCTTGTGGCACCTGCACCTATGGTGGCACCTGGGGTGCCTGTACCTATACCTGATGTGGCACCTGTGGTGCATGTACCTGTCCTTGTACTAGTGGGGGCCCCTGTGGCCCCTGATCTGGTCTAGCCCCTGCCTATGCCTCTGTACGAGGTCTAACCCGTCTCTGTGGTCTCCTCCTCTGACCTGCTGTCGAGGTCTTTGGGGCATCCCCTATAGCCGTCCCATCGTCCACATCGATATCACCTGTTGGATTCTCGTGAGAAGCCACCTAAGTGGGGTCTGTGAGGCACAATGGTGTGTGTGCAGCCCACCATGCTGATACTCTGGAGTCATCCCTGCATCTGTGACGTAAAGACACGCCAAAAAGTCTAACCGCACAATGTCCCTCCAAGATGCCCTCACTGTAAGAGAATTTGTGTATCTCCCCCAGGTACCTACCTCCCTGGTGACATGAGGATGTAAGGCATCCTCTGCCACCACCCCCTGCTGGAGACCAAACTGTCTCATAACCCTAGAGGGTCTATACCTCTCTATCTGGTGGATGGTCCTCCCCAGTAGAAAGCCATCCGTCTAAACGTATGACAGGTATAGGAAATCCTCAAATCCATCCTCCACTCTTGTCGCCCAGTCCATCATCCCCCATGGCTCGCATAGTCTGTATGGGGTCTAGTAGAAAACCTGTACCTCATCTAGGAGTCACCGCCAATATCCAGTCAGGCCGACAGAGGTGTATCTCAAGGGAAGCGTGTATCTGCAAGCATAAGGCTCTCCCAACTGTCGTGCCTCTCGCACTCTCATAGGCCAAAACACTGCAATGTGCTCCCAAGCCCAAACTAACATCAATGTCACACCTGTCCCCATGTTGCACGCCCCGCGGTACGCAACCATGTGTAAATCATGGTATAGCTGTCCTAAGACAACATACCCCCAGCAATAAGTGGTACCCTCCTCTAGCATCTATGCTAGTACTCGCGCCCATCCCATGCTGAAACCATACCCCGCCAGATCAGCTAGCATGCGCCCTCCAATCAGTCCCGCCAGATATAGGCCACCCGCCGAAGTCTCTGATCCACCGTTGGCTGCTAAGGCATCCAGGTCCTGTATGTCGGGATCCGTCTCATAGGTCTCCTGAAAGCAATCTCCATGAAATGGTCGCTATCCTCTAATCAGTACTGAGGAATCACCCCTCGGATGGGTATCTGAAGGATTTGCCAGATGTCCTCTAGGGTGATAGTCATGTCTCTAGTAGGCAGGTGAAATGTGGTGGTATCGTTGTGCCACCGCTCAATCAATGCGGTCATCATCCCATTATGCTCCCGTAGCCTAGGCCAACA